>VCJM01001326.1:1679-17513 GCA_024139495.1 Backusella sp. ASU-2019c | reverse complement strand
AAAAAAAAAAAATCGAATTAAACATATCAAGTTAATGACATTTCCATTTTTAAACGAATTTTTAGTAAAGTGTAAAGCAATGTTTTAATGACATTTATGATTATCATTATAAGAGGAGGCTGATGTTTAAAATAAACATACATATTTTTTTATTAACGTTTTGAATAAAGTCATTTTTTTCTTCATTTCACTTGTGTTTTTACAATTTGCATGGAAAATGGACAATAAATAAACAGAATTAAGGAAATGATCATTGTTGTTATTGGCAAGACAGATATGGAATAAAAGTCTATTACAAGTAGCTTCGACATAATAGAAGAAGCTATCCCCTTTTAAAATGATGTGCACGTCATGACTGCGTTTTAATATATTTGTGCCTAAATTCTGAAGTAGAAAAATGCTGAATGAAGTTTCCAAATGGACACCAATTATCCTGTATCTGATGTCCGATAGGTTATGTGTAACTGACTTGTTTTTGTTTTTCCTTTTTATTTGTGTAAATCATTCACACTCGCTTTCAATCGCTCTAACCCTCTTTTCACCTTCTCTCTCTCTCTCTCCCTTTTTTTTTCTATTGTTAAAAAAAAAAAAAACCTTTTCCTTTCCTTTTATATAATAAGCCCCCTCTGTGAATTAAGAAAAATAAAATATGACAGGCTCAGAGGTAGTCTATGCAGTTCACAAGTTTGAAGCTGAAAATGTCGACGAAATCTCAATTAATGTAGGGGAGCAAGTCATTGTCCTGGAAAAGGACGATGGCTACAACGACGGCTGGTGGCAGGTACTATCAAAAGCACCGTCATACACAAGAACAAGGGTACTTATTATTGTTGTTTATAGGGCCGTAACGTCAAGGGACAAGTAGGCTTATTTCCAGTAACTTATACGTCAAAACAACCGCTTTCTTCACTACCACCCACGTTGGAAACCAAAATCGACTCGTTGGAAAACGCCATTTCGAAAATGAAGTTACCTACCAACAGCACAACAACAAACAAACAAAACACAAACTCCATGTCATCCAAAAATGCCCAAGTATCGGTGATTGAGTCGTTGCAGCATCCAAAATTAAAATCAGTTGCTATTGAAGAATGGAGCTCTGAACAAGTAGCGCTTTGGTTATTACAAGTTGGGTTTGATAAGGAAATAGCAAGCAACTTTAAAGGTAAAACAATATAATCAAGCAAATAAACACTAATATAAATAAAATACTAAAAAGTGAATTTGAAGATCAAGAAATTACTGGCGATATTTTATTGGAGCTCACACTTGATTCGTTAAAAGAACTTCAAGTAGCCACTTTTGGAAAAAGATTTAAAATACACAACGCAATTAATGTTTTAAGAGAAGAGGCAAAAAATAGCAATAGCAGCAATAACAATAGTGTTGATGTTGATATCAATCATAGTCGAAAAGGATCGATCATGTCAGAACAGAGTGTAATGTTTTTGTATAAATAGTAAAATGCATTTGATTTTATATTAATTCATCTTGTTCAGTATGCTACATTGCCTGAAATAGCAACCAAAAATAGTAATTCAACATCTTATTACCACCCAAAGTCAAGCTATCCTGATGATGATCTTGTGTCCGATTACAGTACGGTTATTCGTAACTCACGTATTCAGTCCCCTACTCCTTCGACAATGGGTTACACAAAAGCTCCAAAGGCTCTGGCGCCCAGGCCTTCTATTCCCCTTGACATGGATTTAATCGCCTCTTCTCCTCGTTTATCAACGCTAGTCGAACGCCAAACATCAGCAAATCATCATCCGCATCATTATAGTGTGGCTCCTTCTACTACTATAGCAACGAAACATACAGCTTATGCTAATAACAATAATAATAGTATTAATAATATCAATAACAGCAATAATAATAATAATAATACCAATTTCAGCCATCGTCCAGTATCGCATAACCCTACTCCTTCTGACTGGAAAGGTAGCACAATAAATAAAAATGCACAACATGGCCAGGTATGAGAAGAGAACGTGCTATTATTACACAGACAAGAATAATAATAATAAATAATATAGAGAAAAATGGACACACAGCCAAGGATTGCAAATCCTGGACGATACAGTTTTATGAGAACATCGCTCATGTCACCACCAAAGCATATCCAGTCCATGTTGCCTGCTAGTTCAGTAAGACGAAGTGAGGATGTGCATTCAGAGACAAGCGGGTCACCCGACATGGAAGGATGGCTCAATAAACAAGGCGATAAATACAAAACCTGGAACAAGCGTTGGTTTGTATTGAAAAGCAATAACCTCTTTTATTTCAAAAGTCCAAAGGTAAAGTGTGTCACAAATAATTTTAATTAAAATTTTTTATTAATAACAATATATATTAAACATATGTAAATTTAGGCCACACGCATGAAAGGTATTATCAATTTAAGAGGTTATAGAATAAAGGTCGATGAATCCATTCATCCCGGAAATTACTGCTTCAAAATCCATCACGACAGAGAACGCACATTCTATTTTTATACCGAGCATGAAAAATCCATGAAGGATTGGTTAAAGGCTTTGATGAAGGCAACCATTGCGAGGGACTTTACGAGTGAGTTTGATCAACCGTTCTTTCTTAACTTTAGTGATAATTAACGATTTTAATTATGTTAGCACCTGTCATGTCGTCGAGCACCATACCCACTGTTTCATTAGAAGCTGCGCGTAAAATGCGTCCTCGGCCTCCTTCCACTATTTTGTACCACCAAAAAGCAAATGATGTGCAGCGTGCGCAATCGCCTGCACCTTCTTTTCAAAATAACGAGGCACACTTTTCGTTAATGTCACTAGACGAATCCAGACAGCCCATCATGGCATTTTCACACCAGCAATCTTCCATGGGCAGCCGAGCTCCTTCTGTGCTTCGACAACATCGTCCCATGTCACCTGACAATGCCTCAGAATATTCTTTTGATCACCGTACTACTCGTTTTAAAGACTCTGGTTTCAATAGCACACATGGAAATGGCACATTGAATTCACAGGCAAGTAATCATAGTAGTTCAGTAGGACAAAAGACACCTCCTCCATCGATTGCCCAAACACCTTCCAGTCCCACGCTGAGCTATTATCCTGACGAGGAAGACGAGGACTTGATTGATCCTGTCCACCATGCCTTGGAGAACCACGAGCAAAGATATCTATCACAAAAACACTCCCAGGTGGAGCAGGATACAACACAACGACAACGGGACTATATTGACTGGATCAATATGAATGTCAGACGGCGCAAGATCGACACCCTTTCAGACCTTCGTACCGGCGAAACCCTATTAGAGTTATTAGAAAGTTTAAGCAATAAGGAAATTAGAAAACCAATCAACAACCCTGGCCAATCCATTCATACCCAAATTATGGATCGTACCATATTAGCATTTCAGTTCATGGGATCAGAAGGTATCGAATTGGACGGTAGCTTTTCCGTAAAGGGTAATTTTTTTTTTATTTGTTTATATATTCTTTGAAAAACCATTCATCCGTTTATTTCTAGATGTTTTGACTGCAAACGAATACAAGATGCTTTTAATGCTGGAAACCATAAAATCTTGGTATGAGACACACTTGGTTCCTAATAGCACCCAGAAAAAGATTGCAAGTGGAGGTACGTTTGGTGAAGAGGATCAAAATAAACTGAGGGATCTGGATCAGGAAGAAGAAACACTTTCAAGAATATCATCTACTCTTTAGAAAAAAAACGCTTTTCTTGTACTTTTTTTTTGTAATTTAATCAAAAACCCACCCATCACATTCCTTTTTATTTTTTTTTTCATGATGTTTTTTACATTATATATTAACTATTTCCTTCTTTTCATATATTTATAAAACAAAGTAAGATTACTATTTTTTTTTTATTTATTATCATCCTCATCGGCGGTATCATTTTTGGTAGCAGTAGTGACGGTAGAAGGGGAAGACTGGCTTTTGTTTGCTTCCTCACATGTTTTAGCATCTTTTAATTTGCGACCGGGAATAACATCTAAAAAGGCCTTTTCCCAATCCTTGTACTCGAGCCATTTTAGCATGATTTCCACCACTTTTTATTATTAAGGGGGGGTGCCCATTTTAGTTTTCTTTTTTTTAAAAGCTCAACCATACAACATCTATAAAGAGATTTACATTTTCTACATTCTTACCTTGATTAACTGTAAGTACTTTTCTTGTTGACAATTCAAGATATTCTCCAATGGGTAAACGTGCAGTTTGGATGTCATGTTGGGTTGCTTTTCCTTGGCACAATCCTTTATATCTGTTCTTGTCGACAATGCCCCCAACAATATAGGACATACCCTCGTCCAATGTCTGTATTGTGTTGTCTGAATCTGCCGATAGATAAACAAGCTTGTCCTTTTCAAATTCCTCCATGTAATGCTTTGTTGTTACGTGAATGTGTTGCTCTTTCCAATCATGCCAACTCTCCAGCTTTTCATCTAGATTTTTCTTTAAAGCGTCATCGAACGATGTAATACACATCTTCATTGATTTGGGTGCCTTTTTGTTCTTTCCGTATGAATATCCAAGTTGATTTGTAAGTGATAATAGCTCCTTTTTTAAATAGACGTTAGCATACACTGCGTAAATACTTTTTTTTTTCGCTAAAAATACTTGCTCTTTCTGTCATAAGGTCGCCAAAGCTGCAGTCAATAACAAGACCCACATTTGTTTTTTCGCTCAGGGCTGTCAGTTTCTTTCGGGAAGGCGGTTTCTCTATTTGGCCCTCTCTTGCCAGCTTTCTCTTTTCCACACGTCGTTCTCGTTCTTTCTGACGAACACGCTGCTTTCGTTCATCCTTTTGACCATCCCACAACTCGTCCTTCAAGATGCGTTTAATGTTTCGTTTCGATAAACCTTGGAATCGGGGTTCGTCTAGACTGTATTTCAACCCGTGAAAGTCTCTCATTGCTGGCTTTTCATCGGCATGCTCAATGACTGGATCTGTGGTCTGTGCGGTATCTGGCTCCATATTCATAAAAATAGAAGAAGAGAGCAAGACAAATTGACTTTGACTTGTAAGGGTTGAAAAAGTCACCTACAAGCCACTCTTTTCCTTTTAGAGAATCTGACATTTTGGAAAGTAGAAGTGATCCACTCTTACTATTGGTTCTTGAACATCTTTTTATATTCAATGGATGTGAATACAGATGTGCTGTCAAAGCACTCGTTTTTATTTCTTCTTTTATAGCAGAAGAATGTATTTTTATTCAAATGACGATACCATCGCCTTTTAACTGTCCAAGAAGTGTGGATCCGCTTGCGACTTCCTTTTTAAGCTTTTATACCAATTTTGGAAGTCCTTTATGGAGAGAAACCCTTGCTCTATCAATTGAGGCAAAGGCACCGTGCTTATGGGGACGTTATTCACGGTAAACATGGCAACATGATTAAATATATTCTCCAGAATGCGTCCGGCAAGGTGACCCACTTGCGTCACCGTCATTTCGGGCGACACATTCTTCATGCCGCCGGTTGTTTTCAATGCCGCGAGTTCCTGGCCAACAACCTCAATGGGCTCAATGGAAATGCCCAGCGTGGCCACGGTGGGAACAGTGCTGGAGTTCTTTGCTAAGCGGAAAATAGCACTTGCCTTGTCGTTCGACAATCTAAAAAAAAGAGCAGCTTGTTGGCACCGTCTTTTAACGAGTTGTTTTGTTTCTTACCCTCCCAGCAACTTCCACTCTTGATTGGGCCACATGAAATGAACGGTTGCGGCAAACCCAGGCTCAAAGGGGATTGTTCCAAGCAAAAAGACAATCAAGTGATCAATATTCTGGGCATCTTGAAGTTCAAAAACGTATTTATTTGGACTGACTTGTTGGAGGTTGGTTTGGACCTATTCGAGTTAAAAAGCCTTCTTGAGCACAAAAGTATCGTTTTCTTACCAAACGACCAGACGCTATACATCCAAACATGACGTATAAAAGAAAGATGTATATATATATATGAGTCAAAAAAGAGACATGCATTTTTTTTAATTAAATTCTGATTGGCGCGTCCGTGTGTATCTGTTCTTTTTTCTTTTTTTATTTTTATATGGTCAACAAAACCAAGCTATTTTCCATATCCGCGTTGTTATGGTTACGTTGGTTAACAGCAAGCTTGCCAGGTTACATTCATCCCGATGAGTTTTTCCAAAACGCAGAAATAACGGCTGCCCACGTCTTTGGCTTGCACGTCTTTACGCCTTGGGAATACCAAGACGCTGCTGCTCGCTCTATCGTCTCTCCGTAAGTTGTCTTTATCATAACATAGTATCTGCGCTAACACGCCTTGGCAGTTTACTTACAACAGGAATACCTTTCCACCTTTTAAAGCTGTGGCTAGGAAACCAACGTAAAGTCTCACTCCACTTGTATCTAACCGCGTTCAAACTAACGCTCCTCTCTCTTTTTAAAATACATTAGCACCAACATCTTATGCTTTGCTAACAACTCAACGCATGTCAGCCTTCGTTTGGTCACTTTTAATCGGTAATAGTACAACCCAGTATTCGCCTATTAGCTTCTTACTCTTCTTTCTCGAAATATTATAGATTTTTGTGTGTATCGATTATGTAAGAAAATGGGGACCAAACCAGCACTGCCGATGATACTTGTGGCCACAAGTCAGGTCACTCTCGCTTATTATACACGTCCATTTTCCAATTCATTTGAAAGTATCATTTTATGCTTGTGCCTTTTGACTTATGTCGACCTTGCAAAGGAACCATGGAACCCAAATGATGCGTTAAAACTAGGTGCGCTATTTAGCCTGGGTGTTTTCACGCGCATCACTTTTCCTTTATATGCATTTCCTATTGGATTAGGCTTCCTGTACCAAGCCTGGAAGAAAAATGGCAGCATTTTGGGATTCTTCAACGCAGTCATGTCACTAACAGTAGGAATGGTGTTTGTAGCTGGGTTCTGTGCAATGATGGATTCCATTTATTATGGTAAACTGAGCATCACGGTTGGCGGACAGGCATTCAATGACATAAGCCATGCTATATCCACTTTACTCGATCCTACTGCCATGACAAACATTCGCGTACAAGGCGATATGGTATTGACCCCACTTAACAATTTAATGTACAATATCAATGCAGATAATTTGGCTAAGCATGGTCTTCATGCACGTTACACACATCTTGTTGTCAACTTGCCCTTGTTGTATGGTCCTTTGATTTTAAATGCTTTGCTCTATATTCCAAGTCTTTATGCCAAGATGAGAGATGATGCGCATTCAGATTTCATTTATGGTAAGTTTATCATTATGTGTAAAGCCCTCACTAGATGACTAAAAGATGATTTAATAGTGCTACTTGGTGTTGTTATGACAGGCCTGACCGGGCTATCCATCATGCCCCACCAGGAGGCACGATTTCTCTGTCCATTACTGGTGCCATTGGTGCTGATTTATACCTGGAAACAGCCAAAATTGGCAACCTCTTTTTGGATTAGCTGGGTCCTTTTCAATATAGCCACCACTTATATTTTTGCCGTTGTTCATCAAGGAGGAGTCATACCAGTATTGTCACTTTTACAGCATCAAAAAGCAGGTATTCATAACTGTCATGTACTGGATACATCAGATCTTTCTTGTTTTTTGGGTGGTCAAGGTAACGTATACAATTCTATTGTTATTATACGAGTAGTAACCCTGTTTTATCTTTAAAGAAACTGAGCAACATTATAGCCTTACTACAAACATCATATTTTATAAAACATACATGCCACCCCGCCATTTACTGGTGATCGATGATCAACACAACGTCAATGTCATGGATTTTTCAAGTCGATACGATGACATGCTGGAAACATTAAATCAGCAGCAAGGTGTCCTGCTACGTCGTCATGAACATAATGAAATAAGCTTTTCAAAAACCAATCTTACAAACCATTATATCAGGTAAAAGAAAAAAAGCACATCCTATTTATGGGTAGCAAGAGAGTCCTTATTCCTCTTTATAGATCCTTTTTTATCAGTCCAAGCTATGTTCCTCTTCCAAAGTTGGACAATAAGCGATACATGTTGATAGCATCGTATAATCCTCATGTTAGTTTTGACGATATGGGTTCCATAATGCAAAGCGACAAGCCACCAGAGAGTCAGACATATCTTAATGTGTTTTTGATTTTGACAGACTCGTAAAATTATATTTGATATATTTTAGAAAGCAAAAAATAGATTGACTCTTTATTCTCGTAAAAGAAAAAAAAAAGAAAAGAAAAAGAAAAGTAACGTTGGAAAAAAAGGGGGTGTGTGTTTAAACTAAAGATACAATGATTGGACTTTATATGATGTATATATATTTTTTTTTTGTTTTTTACTTTGTTCTAGAAGCCTGGAGGCGGAGGTTGAGGTGGCATTGGTCTCGAGTATGGGTTTATGTTTTGTGGTGGAGGCGACTGCATTGGAGGTGATTGCTGGTGCATGGGTGATGGGGGTGGTTGCTGATGCATGGGTGGTGGGGTCCCAGCAAAACTCTGAGGTGGTCCCCAAGGAGAAGGTGCGGTAGGATATACGTTGGGCCGTTGGACCGGCGTAGCAGATTGAGGTCTGTAAGAAGGATAATAACCAGATCCAGATTTGACGGGTGCCTCTTTGGATGGATCAAAGTAATGTGCTGGAGGCTGCGACATGTCTGTATGGTAGGATAAGCTGGACGCCGCATCCTCCTCTTCATAGCCACCCAACAGTCCTCTCTTAGAATCGTCTTCATCATAAGGAGAACTATGCATCATGTGTGCAGGTGCCATCAATTCCCTCTCCTTACGCTCCCGCCGCTTAATAGCACGCACACGTTTGCGTTCGTAATCTTCCCAGCGCTTGAGTGGTACTTTGGATGGATCAAACACACCATCCTTTTTAGAGTGATCGTCTTTTGTCTCTCCTTCGACTTTTCGTGTCTCTCCCCAAGAGAAATCATCGAAATGCCAAAATGCATATACGGGAAGTACAAAATTCCAAATGGGCAATGCAAATAAATACACAATCATCCACATAAGATAGACCCATTTTCTTGTCGTAATCAAAATCAGAAAAGCAGGTGAAAATAGGACAATGATAAGCAAAATTAAGGGGAGAGCGGCACTCAGAGAAGTAATTTCAGTTTGCGCCATCGAGATAATCAGAACAGCGGTTAAAACAATGGCCACCGGTAGAGTAAGCGTACCAACGAGATCCATCATGACTACAAACTGCATCGAAAAACAAAAGGTACCGCACAAATTACGAACAAGCACAAGCTCAAATAAATTGTGGATGGTTGAGTTGATCCAGCGACGTCTTTGGGATAATAGCACTTTGAATTCATCGGGGACAACCGTTTTACAGATGGCTTGAGGTGTAAATACCATTTTACGGAACGGGAAATTACGCAACATGAGTGTTGTCAAGAAACGATCCTCACCTAGTAAAAGCAGGTTTTTCTGATGAAGTGTATCAATTGTATTTGAAGAATATTCTTGCACAATTTCAGGCTTTGTAATAATCGGCACCCAATCACCATCCCCTTTTCGAGCCTTGAGTCGGTACATACAGAAGCATCCAGGTAAACATGTAACACCACCAAAGATGGCCTCAAACCCTTTTGCCAAATGGTGAGAGATAAAGTATTCATATACCTGAATGGCAGTCACCCAAGAGTCTCGCTTATTGGCAATCTTTGTCTCGCCACATAGTCCCATGATGAGATTATCGTTCACCATACAGTTCACCAAGAGTCGCATCGAAGTGGGGTATACTTTTGTATCGGCATCTACCATAAGCACCAATTCAAAATAGTCGGGCGTAACGCCCATCAAATATTGAATCTTTTGGAATAGCTCATAATCCAGTGGTGTCATTCTATCGTTATAAGTAACTCTACTGAAAAAGTTCATCAAGATCAGTTGGGAATCTCTTTTACCACGGTTGCCTGGTTTGGCTTTTCCTTGCTCTTCGGGGCTACCACATTTTACAACGAGGATCATTGGTACTTTATGACCTTTACAGACTAGAATCAAGAATAATAATAAAAATAAAAAAATAAAGAGAATGAGTAAATAAAATACGACAAGTGCAGACTATTATATATATATTATTTACCATAGTGACCAGCATAAACCTTGGCACAATTATACTGCTTTGCGCCTACTGCAACAGCAATATAGGGCATTGGCTCAGGTTCCTTCATTTCTTGATCATCAAAAGTGATGAGCGATAGACACATATCAGGCGTTGAGATGGTTTCGCCATGACCCGTAATAATACCATCCGCAATGAGAAAGAGCAACTTGCGATCGTCAGGATACTCTGTTGCCGAAAGGGACTCCACCGTTGCACGTATTCCTTCCGTGTTCTCCGAGTAGCATGTAATCAAGAGCACAGTATAAAGATCATTTCCGATTTCGTACATTTTCCTTGTGCCACTGTTCATGGTGGTACCAGAGTCCATGCGTTGCACGCCCTTCATACTTGCCATTTCAACCGTTTGATTCTTCATGACATTGGCTGCAGAGATGTTGGGCGTGGGAGGTGGCGTGCGAGAAAGCTTGCGAGAGATGAACCAAGAGAAGATCAGCGCCATAAAGAATCGAGCCAATACAATGGCCAATACAACTGCAAGAGAACATACTAAAATAATGGATGCAACGAAACAGCCAGTTGTGGTCTTATCAATATGACCAGCACGGTACTTTTGTACTAGACAGTTTACGGATGCTTTCAGTTCGGGCCGTCTAAAAAACATTTTGGTACCATCACGACCGCCTTGGGAGAACGAGCTGTTGAGTAAATCTCGGATGACTCCATCCAACAGGTCATTTGGTATCGGCATTGGATAGGCAGCCATGTAGGGATCCATGTTGAGCACGTTTCCATCAATGACAATGTAGTTTTTCAGTTTAGGGGAATTGAGCTGTGCCCAGTCAAAGCCTACTTGCCGAGTGGTATTTTTTATGTCCAACTGTTTAAAGGTGGCCAGTTTGACTTCTCCGGCGGCACAGGTGGCCGTATCATTGAGAACGGCTGTGCAAGGATTCAGCATGATGGCAGCATAATTTGATGTTGCACTATTTCCTGTATTGAGACAGTCAGGTATATTTGCTCCGTGTATAAAATAGTTGGTAATGTCCGTTCCTGGAACAAGTGACAAACGGTCGAAATCTAAAATCGGAGTTGATTCTGCTTCAGTGGTGTTGAATTGCCAGCCCAAAATGCCTAGTAAATTTGCTATATAAAAGAAAAAGGTTAGTTATTGTTGTGCAAATATAAAAAAAAACAAAAAAACAATGAATAAACTTGTATTTACCAGATTCTAATGTATCATTATAGGATGCATAATTTTGCTGATTATTTGCTTGCTCGGGTGGACACAGTACAGAATTCAATCCAATAGTAATGAAGGCAACAAAAGCTCCCATACAGGCAATTAAAAAACACAAAGTCATCTTTTCTCTCCAGGCTTGCTGCATGCCTGCATCTCCCATCTTGAATGCCTTTAGCATGGGTGGTAAAGCCCAGAATGTAACAATCCGACTCAATAAAACCCATGGATCAAAAAGCCCGCTATTTGTTGTTGGCTTTCCCGTCAATAATGGGGGTGGTTCTTGATACCGATCGGGGCGGATCAATGTACGACCTCGTTGAATGTTATGACTCGCATTCGCGATAGAATTCTGACCAGGGACAATGCGACGAGTGGGTGCTCGACCAAGTGTGGTGGGTCGTCGACCAATTGAAGCCATCCCATTGTTGTTGTTATTGTTGTAGTAAGCATTATTGTTGGCCATATTACCGTTATTGTTCATGTTGATATTGTTTGTATCGTTCATTGGAATCTGGTATCCATAGCCACTTCCAGGCTGTCCCCCTCCAGAGGAAGGATCATATCTTACAGGCATATGTTGACAAAAAGGTATAGGAACGGAAATAAGAGAAGAAGGAAGGAAAAGAGAGGCTAAATAAAGAAAATTAAAATAGATGGTATTTTATACAAGGAGAAACTCGAAGGGGAAGCAGGGATATAAGAATAACAAAAAAAAGGGGGCCAAGACTGACCAAAAAGTACAGCAAGAAAATAGAAGGGGGAAAAAAAAAGTTTTACTTGGAAGGAGTTACAGAAAAAAGAATCGTGACGATCCATAATGGGGTTTCTTGAGTAGTATGCTTACATTCAACAATGAGAAAAAAAAAAAAAGGATTTCATAAAAGATCAAACCTAAAGAAATATTCATTAATAAAATGTAAATAAATATATTATCAACTTTTATTGTTTATTCTATTTATATAGTTTTATTTTATAAATTTCTTTTTTATAAATCACATTTCTCCTTGAATTTTATGTCCACCCCTTGCAACGAATTTGATTTGCTCTAGAACTCGATAACATTTTGATTCTTGGTCTGTGAACATTTTCTAAAACTCTATTTTATTTATTTGTCAATTTTTGTTTTTTGTGTAAGGCATATAGTAATACGAGCTGTCAATATACAGGTGTATATGCTTTTTGGAGAATTATAGTTGCATATATATCTTTAAATATACGTTGTTATTTTTTTTTAGAAAAAAAAAAAAAGAAAATATTAATATTTTATTAGATTACATTATATTTAATAAAAAGGCATACAGACTCACGTTTGTATAATTATATAATAATTAGTGAATATTATTATATATGTATATATATAAATAAATAACAGACTAGCCAACTAAATGTATTTTTATATCGTTGCAGAGAAGAAGGAGGAAAAGAAAGAAAAAAAAAGTGACGATCTGCCTTTCTTTTAGTATATAAATAGTACAATGAATGTAACGGAAATCATTTACGTTTTGTTTTGCTTATTTATTTATAATATTATATTTATTCGATTTATAATCATGCCATAATACTATTACCAACCACCGTCTCCACCTGCAGTGGCAGATCCTGTTTGAGAATAATCATTACGATCACGACGCAACCTTTCTCTTCGTGCATTTTCGATCGCCCTTGCTCTTTCAGGATCCATTGGTGTAGCATCTTGGTTTGTATGAAATGATTGATGGTCAGTACTTTCAACACTGGAAGAGGGTGCCTTTGTATATGTTTGGGTAGGTAAATGATACTGTATGTGCAGCTCTTGTAGAATGTCCTTTAGGGCGAGCAGGAATCGCGTCTTTCTTCTGAAACGAGGCCCAATTTCTTGCCAATTTCCCTTATGGGGTAACCAGACATTTAATATAAGCTGATTCACGTCAACAATATCAACCAATCTCAAATCAAATCCGGGTCCAAAATCGCGCGTGTTTCCGGAAAGCCAGGCACTTAATCGATCGTGCAATTCCCAATATTGATCAGTTGTTGTGTTAAAGTCAATATTTACCTTGATTGTTTCACCCATGCTTCCAGAACGTCGTACATTAGTAATTAATTTTGTCATTAAAACCGTGGTTGGTGCATAGATGGTCTGACCGTCACCACTAATAAACACGGTACCCATGATCCCCATATTGTGGACGAGAAGCATATTGCCGTCAATCAAGATGAAATCACCAGCATCGTAAGGATGAGTGATGAATAAAAACATCATGCTCTCAAACGTGTTTTTTGCAGTATTTCCAAATATAAATGTCATGGCTAATAAGATGGATCCTAAAGGTAATAACGAGTGTAAAACCTCTACATTAAATATGGCAAATGACGTAAGTAAAATCGCAATTAAGGTAACCACTAACAGCATTAAATCAACTTTTCCTAACGCCTGACTGGTGTCTCGAATGGAAATGGAAATGTCCTTTCGCTCACGATATATTTGGAGTACAGTATCTCTAAATTCACGACGAGTAATGTCACCGTTGCTATCGCGATCAAAAGTGTCAAAGGCTCTTTTTGCTTCGTCTGCTGAATGAAAATAAGGTTCAAAGTCAGCGACAACAAGGCAGCGACGTGCTTCGTTCGCTAAAGGTGCAAAGCCATACGGATATGCCAAGCAATAGTATAGCTTTTTGGCGTTCCGTTTAGCAAAGTCTTCGGAATTAATGTCCATATTGTCCAAAAGACGGCGAGATTGATGAGGTTTATCATTGATCACCGCTTTCTTTATATTTTTCTTAAATGAGTAGAGAATATCCGAAGAGCTAGGATTACGGGATGTGCCATCTTTCAAGCAAGTGCTCGAATCAGGGTGCAACGTAGATGTCGGCGAATTGGATTCAGACGAGGTACTAGGTACTGAAAGACCAAATGATGAGGAACTAGTACTGCAGAATTCGCCATCTGTCATGCCATAAAAGTCTGATCCAGACTTTTTTTTTCTGTTCTTGAGATTGGATGCCTGTGGCGATCTAAAACTTCTATATTCAGCCTTGGCAAGGGCATCAAGAACTATATATATATATAATATTAGTAATAATAGTAATAATAATAAAAAAGGAGGAAAATGAACTGACTTTTGATGGCACGCTTATTTTCTTTGATTCTCTCTTTAAATGCGAATCGATGGAATCGGGTTGCTTTTTTGTTTATTATGGTTTGTTAATTATAAAAAAAAAAAAAAATTAACTCTCCATCTTGGTGTTATTTTTAAAACAATGATGCAACTTACCGAAAACTTGAATCACGAATTTTTGTACAAATAGATAAACGGTAGAGACGAATAGACAGGCAAAGACTCTCCATAATGTGGATACATATGGTTGTTTTTGTACCGACTGTTTGTTTGATGGGAACTTGTGTCAATAAATGGTTTTTGCAAAAAAAAAAAAACATAAAGGTGAAACCCAACTTACCGAGAAGGGGTATGTAATAAATAATGCCCATGATCCCCAAGCCCATGCTGCGTTGATCAAAAGCCCAAGATAAAGTTTTAAACTCATATAATACTGAAACAAATTTTAACAATAAGTCAACATGTACAAATCCCATCTTTTTTTTTTATCCGAAATGCAATGTTATATCTCCCCCTTCCTCAAGGCATTTCAGATGATATTTGATTTGATAATCGGAACAACATGTAATTACCTCCATATAGGACTTGAATCTTTCGGACCTTCTTCCGCGAAATACTTTTATCCATTTTGAAACGAGGTAAGGGATCACTTCAATGACGAATGTAGTGATCCAAGCAATGTGCCACATGAAAGCGAGCCAGTACATCCATAATTGGACGTTGGCTCGAACGTTTGCAAATCGAGGGTCAGCTTTCTCTGATTCTGTCGGTGTTGGAAAGTAAATGTACACACAGACTCCAATTGTGATGAATATAAGCGAACCGAGCACTGCAATGACAACCCGTTTCATAAACTGTGACAAGTAATTCCAAAAGCAGTATTTATGATAGCAGCGTGCCAATCGTGCGAAGCGTAAAGTTGGATCTCGTTTTTGACACTTGTGGTCGGCATCATCGCCCCAGTCAAAACTGCTATCCTCATCATCATCAATGTCATGATTGCTTAAATCGTCACTCATGTAGCTCTGGTTGGCTTGTGTATTTTTTTCCGGGTCCCAATGAAGGGCATTACCAAGGCCTAGGTCAGATGCATCTTTTGATAATTGCATGCCAATCGATGGAAAATAGGGGCTATTATTATTTACTTGATTCTGATTTTGGACATTGTCTTCTTTTCCAATAAACATCAAATTATTAGGGTGATTACTTATATATAGATATTTATAAATATATATATATGCTTTCTTCTTCTTCTTTACCTTTAATTAGTCTCTCTTGCTCATGTGCAGTTTTTTTTGGGGAACTGCTCATCGTCTGTTTTAATTGTAGTATATATATTAAAGAAAGAGAAATGAATAAAGAAATGAATAAAGAAAGATGCTGTTGTATAAATAATGAGACAAGTTGTTTTATTACAAAAGCCCTGTGAC
>VCJM01001325.1:0-10044 GCA_024139495.1 Backusella sp. ASU-2019c | reverse complement strand
TTTTTTTTTTTTTCAAGTGCCCCATTCAAGCTTGCGTCTCCTTGAGTTATTTTTTGTTGTTATTGTTATTGTTATTAAAAAGTCAATTGGATCACGTTTTTGCTTTGAAAAAGTATATCATAGATAATGCAAGAAAAAGCCACTTTTCAAAATCCAAGCATAGTAATGAAAATCACAATCTATCACGTCTCAATCCAATAAGCCTGACTCTATTTCATTTCCTGTATTTTTATTTTGCTTGTTTTTATCTATATATTCTAGCCATTCTACGAGGACAGCTACGATGTTCTTTGTGACCACATTTATTCTCAACTACTTGAAAAAATGGGCGCAGTAAAAAAAAGTATATTTAACGAAGCCCTCTCATTTATATTATCAATTTTCATTTATATCTACTTTTAAACTGAATAAATTTAACAAATATGACACGAGGGAGTGATCAAAGTACATTTTATTTTGTTAATATGCATATGAGGTATAAATATACAAAGTTACTTCAAGAAACCTGATATTAAATGAATACCTCTTCCTTTTATCAACAGTGACAACAAGGCTAGTTCTTGCTTTATACGTCAAGGATAGTCCTATATTAGAGAATTACCATGTTTTTTTTTCCCGTAATGTAATTTTTAGAAATACATACGTGATAAATCCCTCAAATTAATAATGTTTGGATTTAATTCTTGCATATAGCTATTTTCATTGGTATGTACGCTCCATTATCTCAAGGCTCATGCTTTTTTCTTTCCATCATTTTGTATGTTACTTCATCCGCATACCAGTTTATGTTTTTTAAAAAATGCCAGTTGTTGATATAAACATTTATTCACAGCAATGGCTTGGATATATATGTTTTTGATAAATGCATCCTGTTCTTCAACTTTTGGTTATCTCTTTTTAAAATTTACATTTCAATAAACCAACGTTGGTGTATATTTTCTTTTTTAAACAAATCATTCCCGGATACCAATCACCGAGTCATCTTATGTCTATGGGGTTTGATTGACGTTCTGTTTTTTAATAAAACAATTTCATGATCCCGGGGTCTCAGTCGCCGAAGAACTGGTATGTGTAACTGCTGGTTTTCTTGGAGTCTAATATAAAAATCCAATACTATATTTGTATAAATATCACCGCGATTTCTGATGATGACTGCTTTAGTATCATTTTTTTTTTTTCTTGCCAAGCTTATTTGAGTCTTTTCCTCATCATTTCATTCATATCCCTTCCCAAGAGTGTCCATCTTATTGGCTGGTTAGGATTAATACCTTTGCCATATGGACGGCTAAATCGAAAGGAAAATAGTTTATGCTTTATATTTACTAAAACGAGACATATAAAAAAAAGAAAGTTTATTTTTTGATTTTATATTTCTTGATCCTTTTTCCTCCTGTCCTTATTATTCAAATGTCACTTTTATCACTACAGCACTCCTTTTTGGAAGCTCCTTCAAAAATAACCGAATTTTATTATGATCAAGTCATGCCTCGTCTAAATAAACGAAGTAAAGTGATTGCAATCAGTGCAGCCGTCGTTTTGATCTGCTACAAAATCACCGATATGCTGAAACCACCAAAGCATCTTCGACATATTCCTTATCAAAACTATTTTGGCCATTTTATGTCTATTTTGAAAAGAGACTCGGCTTTGGAAAGGGCACAAAAATTTAGCTTTCAGTTGATCAATTCTCAAGACAGCAATGGTCTCTTCTTGGTAAGGAACTTGTATTTTGGTACTCTAGTATTCTTATATTCCCTTTTATAGAGAAATGGAGGATCTGGTTGGAGACTCTTAGTAACCAATCCTGATGCCATTAAAAAAGTGCTTCTAAAAACAGGTAACTTGAGAAGCAAAATCCACAATGACATGTTTCTAATAATCCCCTCTTTTAGATCTTTTTCCAAAAGTCACTGGGGACCAGAAATTTCCTGATACGTTACTGTACCGATTTATTGGTCGACCCAATATTCTTTCGTCTAATGGCGAGCAATGGAAAGAGCAACGCAAAATTGCAAATCCTGCCTTCCATCGATCCATGCCTGTTGGTATGTTTGGTCAGTTGACGCTGGATTTGTTTTCTGAAATGGACAAATTGGGAGATACCATTGAAATGACTGATTTTATGGAAAGATGGACCCTGGATGCGATTGGAAAAGCCGGTTTTGGTAAATCGGCCACATTACATTTGTGAACCGCTTTTTTTTAACTTTCTCTATAGACTTTAATTTCGATTCCATTGCTGATGGAAACAACGAATGGGTCACTGTTTATCATGGATTTAGAGGTGGCTTTGGCCAACCTTTGTTTGTCTTCTTTCCTAAATTAGAATCCCATCTGTGGCTATTCCCAAAGCGAAGAGCCATCCATCGTCAGCTGGATCGTTTTCTTGGTATGATTGATTCCATCATTGAAGAAAAACGTAGAAAGATTCAAACCGGTGATAATCAGAATGAAAGTTTGGAAGAAAACGAAAAGGATCTCTTGACCCTGATGCTCGAGAGCGAAAGAAAAGGTGAAGGCAAAATGACAAACGAAGAACTTCAGGTAATTCATATACAATATATTTCAGCTCGTATTCACATTCAATATATAGAGTAATCTGTGTGTATTTTTTGTGGCTGGCCATGACACCACGGCCAATGCCTTGTCTTTTGCACTGTATCATTTAGCCGTTCATCCTGAAATCCAGCAACGCGCAAGAGAGGAAGTGATTTGTATTCTTGGAGACGAAAAAAAAGACATTGCCCCCACTGTTGAAGATACAAAGCAAATGAATTATATAAACCAGATTATCAAAGAGGTATTGCGAATAAACTGTCCTGTCAACAATACCCAAATCCGTTATGCCGCTGAAGATTGCGAGCTTGCTGGCACATTTGTTCCCAAAGGAACACATCTCATGGTCAACATTTTCGACACGCAGCATTGTGAAAAGTATTGGCCCGACCCTCTCGAGTTTAATCCTGATCGTTTTAATACAAATGGAACACAGAATGCATCGCAAAACATGACCTGGATCCCCTTTGGCAATGGAGCTCGTCAATGTATTGGTATGAACTTTAGTTTGGCTGAGCAAAGAGTGATTTTGTCTATGTTGTGTAAGTAGCTTTATGTACAAAAAATATGTACATCCTATGTAATGATGCATTTTTCATCCATAGTGAGAAGATACACGTGGACATTGCCTGAAAATTCTATCCACAAGGACGGTCTCAAGTCGAGAGGTTTGGGTATCTCCAGTCCTCTTGAGTTGAAAATCAAATTCACAAAGAGATATTAGCCTCCAGAAATATGTTTAATGATTATTTTTTTTTAAAAAAACCTATGTATTTTAATATATGTATATGATAACCATCTTTATATTCTAAAAAGAAAAAAAAGGGATTACAAATGCTATCTTTTTTTTTCACCTCTATTCTATATAAGCAAAAGGAAGCTACGCATTTAAATACAAACCGTAACGTCATGAGCTTTAAAAGTGTATAAAAATTAAGCCCTGAAAGTGTTATTTTCTATCAATAAAGTTGTTTTTTTTTGACACACGCACAAAAAATCATGCATTCTTTTTTTATCTGATCTTTTTCTAAATATAGCTAAAAGTTCATTCTATTTGTTCATTCATTGTGCAAAAGTAGCAAATACAAAACAACTTTAAGAATATTCATCCTAAAGTAATTTACTAAAAAAAGTAATATCAATTGGCTTGTCATTCTGCTGTTCGACCTTTTTAAATTACATTGAAACTGATTGATTCAAGTACTCTTTGTGTAAGAAACCTACTTTTAAAAAAAAAGAGTAATAAAAAACTAATTTAATAGGGTTTATATATTTGAAACAAAATAGAAAGATGGATAGTTTTTGTACGTCTGTTTCTCAATGATGATGAAAGATGTTTACATCTGTCAATAATGGAAATACATAAACATAAAAAGAAATTGAGGTTTGTTTACTTTTTACCAATTCTTTTGTCTGTTTCAGGGACTTGATGTATTTGTGTAGCCAAATGGGGGTTATCTCTCAGAATATGAACAATGCAAAAAAAAAAAGCCCAGTCGTTCATTTTATTTATTAGCTCATTTACCAAGAACGATTTATTAACAAGTTTCCAAATAGGTGATTAAAATGAAACATGGGAAATCTTGAAAATATAAATAGGTTTACTTGTCCCCCTTTTACCACCATTTCTTTCTTTGTTGTTATTATTCACACATCTATTTCGCTTAAAGCAACATGAAGTTTATCATTTTTACCCTTACAGCATTCATTTCGTCTGCTGTCGCCAATTTTACAGTAAGCTCAAAATAGCATTTGATAATTGACGTTCTATTCACTTTAAACTTAGATTACCGAACCTTGGTCACAAACTGTTTGGGTATATAAATCTATCTGTCCGGTTTAACCGGAAACACTAACACTATTCTATATTAGAATGCTGGACAGACTGGCTCTGTTTCCTGGTCTTCGACGCCAGATGAATCCAACAAATCCTGTGAAATCCATCTGTTAACTGGCAGTGCCGAAGATGCTACGTTTGTTGCCAATTTTTCTTCGGGTGGCAATCTTGTGCCTTGTAATTATACCAAAGTGAATGTAAGTGTGGATACAACACAAGAAGGCGGCATTGCATTGACTCTTTTTCTTTTATAGCTTCATCCTTTGCCTGATTATCCTTCGGGCCAATATTTCGTAAGACTTGGTGTCTCTGGTGATTTAGATTCCTTCTCATACTCAAGTTACTTTAATTTCGTTGGAAATGGTACTGTTGAACCCGTAAAAGCTTAAACTTTATAATCATCTATCCCCTCTCTCTGTATAATAATAAAATAAAAAACCTTGTCATAAACTTGTTGAATGTGTACAAATAGAAAAGAGCTTCATTTATTGATTTCAATTTAACAATATGCTTTACAATGGTTCGTTTTTGGTGGGTTTAATAGTAACGCGTTCCAATTCCTTTGATATATTGGCCATGTATCTTGCCTTCATAATCTCCTCATCCGACCATCCTACAAAACTATCTGGTGTATATTCATCGACCTCACTGTCGCTCTCAAACTCATCCGTTGATCCATTGGATAGGCTGAATTCGCTGGATTCATCTTCGCTGCTATTATTGCAACTATCGCCATGGTGATGACTTGTGCTCTTTCTTCTATTGCGACGGTCATCATCATAAAACATGCCAAACACGGCTTCATGTCCGGCGTCTGAAGAAGACGAAGACGATGCCTTTCGACTGGGTGTGTCGGAACCGTTAGAGGATGATGGATTGTCTACTTTGGAAAGTCCGAATTGCCGTGAAAAGGATCCAGGTTGGGTGGAGCTATTGGTGCTGCTGCGCGATAACGAGGCTTTGGATCGTGTTGCATGTGATTCGACAACAGCAAATGATTTTTGGCGCTCACGTTTATTCCAGTGCAGACAGTTTTGGAGTGAATTGAACCAATCTGTTGCTTGATCCTCTTTACATACCTATTTTAGAAGGATATTAGCTTGTTTTGAATGCATGATAAAGCGAGATATTTACTGTTGGGAAAGGATATCGAGATGCGGTTACTTTTATGTGATCACCCTCTATAAAGAATAATGAAAAGCAGTGAGTTGGACTGGGTTTTAAATTTCATGCAAAAACAAAATACGTTACGCTTCAGTTCCACACGCCCACGACCGTCAAAGCTTGCCCAGGCGGTATTTCTAGAGTTGAATGGGACACAAATACGCAGTTCCATCGAGTCTGGCACCAACGTAGGGCGGAATGACAATGTGTGAGGGCAAATGGGCGTAATGAGTATAGCATGGATATCGGGATGGGTTAACGAGCCGCCCGCAGAAAGCTATTTTAAAATGATGAATAAGCACATTAGTAATTCAGTAGTCATAGTGCTATGGATGTATTTTTTACCGAATAAGCAGTACTTCCAGTAGGCGTAGAAATAGCAAGGCCATCCGCTTGTACTGTTGTCAAATGCTTGTCATCGCCAAACAACTCCAGCAAGCTCACGTAGGGACTTGGGCCTCGATCGACAACAAGGTCATTGATAACATGATACTTCTCCACTGGGATGGTAGTGAAACAGGGAACCTGTCTCTCCTCGCCCAGCTGCAGCTCATCCTCCGCCACCTGATGATCCCATTCATCGTCCATATCCTCCCCATCCACTTCGCCAAACTTTTTTTTATTGCTGCCTTGCTTCTTCATGGTGATTTTGCCCGTCACCGGGTTTCGCACCACATTACGTAAGCGGATGGCCTTGGCCTCCTCTGGCGACTTGCAGTCTGGGTGTGGCACCCTTCGATAGACCGTGCATGTGATGCGCCCACGCAAGTTGATGCGCACGCCGTGCTCCATGGCGCTGTTCAAGTGTAGCTTGAATCTATCAAAGTCAAACGGCGTCAGGAAACCTAGTGAGCCCAGGTGGAAGGGGATCACTGGAGGAATGTAGTTTTGGAACAGCCAGGATGAAAAGAGGACCTATTATTATTCATGTTGGTATTGGTTATCACCATGTTGCTATTTGCTACTTACGGTACCATCGCCACCAAGCTAGTGTAGGAATAAGAATGCATATTGTATTATTACTCATGGTGCTAATAATAATAATTATGACTATTCAGCTTACCGTGATAATGAAATCAAACGTCTTTGGCGACAAGGCACATAATTCGGGCGTCCAAAATTTGAGCTTATCGTTCATAACGGGGTATTTCTCAATGATCTTATCATAGCGGAACCGCTTTGATTCTTTTAATTTTTCATCGACATAACTATAACAAGAAGAGATGGATAAATACAAGGCCTCCCCCTTTTCCTCTTGCCATATTTTACACTGTAATGCCTTCGTTTGTGCCGTAGCGAGGTGTCACGCCTAAATACAGTGCTATTTCTCTGGTCATACCCACAAGTGAATAGTCACCCGGCTTGGTTATAATCATGACAGATTTCGGACTCTCCCATTTGATCCTTGTTTTGCCTATAGAGAGCTTGTTGAGGTTGCTAATAACAAACACTGTACACAAGCCACTTACCCATCTTTTTGGCTACTTCTCGAACGGCATCTGCAGTGTCGGTAAGGTAAGACGTCTGGCTGCGGCTTATTGTTTTGACCGCAGAGTGACGACGCCCATGAGTCGACGTTTGGGCAAGCTCAGTCAACGCATCAGTCAAAGCAGAACAGGGAATATCTTCCATTAGGTTTTATTCTTTTATTTTGATAAGAAAGAAAGGTTGAAAAAAAATATAAATAAATAAATAATATAAAAATATAGTGCGGGAACACCAAGTGATCGGAAAAACGATGCAAAAAAAGTGGAGGTAAAAAACGGAATATCAATTAAGATATGATAGGGGTTTTTTATTACTTTTGTTTTACAGTGTCACTTTTCTCTTATACACACACAAAACAAGAAGCCAGCTTATAAAATGCAATGGAATATATTACAAAATATTGTCCGATACACATATAAATGGCGATAGTAATGCCATTGTACTTTTTAGGCATTAAATTTACATTCATAAAATACTGATATATAACCGGGAAACAACATACAGTATTTTAAATTGTGGCACTGTAATGCATGAAAAAAGACCATTGTTTGCCTTGTTATCTCTTGCTTAACAATGTGACCTCCCCTTCAAGACTCAAAACGACTTGATCCAATTGACAATAAGAATAGTTGTTTGTTTATTAGAGTAAATAAATATAAATAAATTATACACAGAGAAAATATTATTAGGTACAGTAAGGCATCGAGTTTATGCGTTGGTTGGTAGGTGAGATTGTCAATTCTTGCAACAGACAGTCGAGATCTTGTCGGCAATCAGCGAAATCGTATTGGTATGCCTCTCTTTCCAAGGGATGAACTGGGTTGCTTTGTTCATGTTGATTGCTCTCATGTGCTTCAAATATGTTGTAGCCTTTGTCGAGAATTTTCGACGCTTTTCTTGATTTTTCTAATTCTGACATAATATTTAGAGTTTTTGTATAAAAAAAACAGTTTCGTTTACTCAGAGTTAATCAACTTTATTTATATCTTGGTCATACCAACACAGAAAAATGATTTTTTTTCATCACATGATAAATCACGTGTGATGATGCTTTTGGAAAGATGGATCATCCAAGGGTTGGTTGACTTTGCATGTTTGTTTGCAACAAATAATGGATAAAGTATTCATCATAAAATAAATTAAAGATTGAAAAGTATGTATGTCTGGATGAATGGTTTTTATTCATCATTGGCTTTAGCATTGCTTTATTGAACAACAAACCATTTATAGTAACTACTATGACTCTCATTGTCCTTGGTGATCAAATAGTAGTAGTTGCCAAGTTGCATTTGATATACGTAGTGGGTATAGTCTTTTAATAAAGAAGACCAAGAAAACTGTGAACATAAAGTAAAAAAAAGGGCCAAAAGAACTAGACCTCTTTACTTGTTTTAGGCAAAAGTGGTTATGAAATGCAAGTTGAGTGCATTCCATGTGGTCAACTACCAATACAAAAATATCAAGCAAAACTATTATAAAACCGATGTGTCCTTCCCTCGTGAATGATTGTCGCTTCAAGGGCCACATAAACTGAGATTGAATAGAAAGGCGTTAAACTTGGCGAAATAGAAAATGCCAGAATAAAAAAAAGAAAGCGGTCCAAAGTCCATTTTGTCTGAGTTTTTATGCAAAGCAAGGTACCAATTCAGGTATGCCAGTTACTAGATTTGTCCTTTTTATGATTTCTTTGAGCTTTTCAAGTTTGTAACACGAAAGGCCTTGCTTTTTTCAACCCCACACTATAGCAAAGTGGAATTTCTCCTGCTAAACGGACCAAGAGATGGGTTGATAACAAACATGCGTTACTAATGATGAGGGTCTTTCATTACATCAATTGAATTACAGAATGACATAGGTATGATTACGATATTATGCGTTTTTCATTTTATGAATACTCACGGAGGAAGTGACCTAATTCATTTCCTGAAATCAAAGTAGCACAAAAGTGACAGCAATCGTTGCCCCGCTAGGAGTTGATATAAATTACTGTGAGTAAAATGGTAACAATAGTAAAAAAAAATCAATAGACTGTCATATTAACTTGGATTTTCATTATACGTGATTTACTTGTGATGGGGGGTGCATTGACTATTATCAAAATGAAGAGGCGCTTTTACTATACTATCAACCTTGTTTTCTGTATTTTAGAAACTTTTTTTTTTACAGAATCAAGATGCGCCAATTATATTCCAATTCATCTCCATTAGTGAATCCATATACCCCTTCGTATAAAACAGTTTGTACGTTACATTTATAATAAATGCTTTCGTAACATATCAAATTAAAGTCTAAACAAAATAAATCATCATCCGATTTGCAAATTCTATTTTGTTTTCTTGTGCACCGTCAAACTGTCATTACAAGTAGAAAAAAAAAACCCCCATAAAGTAGGTTTCTACAATAGGAAAACATATGGTTTCACTTGTATATTCAATGCAGGGCCAAACGTATGACTTTGATATGGTAATAGAGCGGTTTTATAATGGATGTCCTGTTTATTATTTTTACTTCTTTTTTTTTTTTTAAAAAAAAGGATAAACCATACAATTCAATCCTCCATTATGGTGGAAGATCTTATTCAACACAATCGAGTCCGCAGATATGCATAAAACATTTTTAATTTCAAAAATGGTAAAAACAGCATGGTAGCACATTGGATTCTCATTGGATTCAAAGGTGATCACTTTAATATTCCAAACAAGAACTTATGTTTTTCTACAGAAAGAGAGTGATTCAAAGAGCGAATGTCAAATCTGTTGTTAAGAAAAAGGGCATAAATAAAAAAAAAAGTTGTTTTATTCATATTAAAAAAAAAAATTGGTGGCATAAAAGGGACATATGTGTGTTTCATTTTTTACATATTATAAAAGATTTGCGGGTAAAAAAAAAAATAGGGTGTGTTTTGCTTTTTATACAGATGAAATAAATAAAAGGAATGGGAGTGGGTATATTATTAAGTTTTTTTTTTTTTTTTAGTTTTTTTTTTTTTTTTTTTTTTT
>VCJM01001320.1:0-25050 GCA_024139495.1 Backusella sp. ASU-2019c | reverse complement strand
AAAAAAAAAAAAAAAAAAAAAAAAAAAAAGGGCGAAAAAAAACTTGAAAGGAGTTTATTTACCAGGAATGAGTTCCATTTCGTCCTCGGACTTAATCCTCACAGATTTACCCTTTTTCATATTAAAAACTTTTTATTAGAAAAATTAGAAGGAATTAATTTGAAAAAAAAAAGAAGATGGAAAGAAAGAAAGGAATTAAAGGAAAAAGAACAAGTCATCAAATAAATAAACATCTTTTTAATTAAATATGTATAGGAAATTTTATATATATATAATTTAGGGATCGTCGATGAGTAAATTGGCTGAGTCACTATCTTGAGTCCCAAGTTATAAGCTGATTTAAAAAACAAATAAATGTAACCTTCCCAGGGTTGAAACGTCTTCTGAATTGAGAAGAATAAATAAACGTTTAGTAGCATTACACCTCTGTTTTTTACTTTCTCTTTTTTTTAAAAAGCTGCTGTCATATTAAGAAAAAGCAATGGTTTTCAATATTACTTAAATTTAATATGTAAAACAAACCGTTACATCATTAGGCAAGTAAGTAATCGGTTGTCAAGATTGTGATTGGTCTGTTATTAAATCTACAAAAACAAGATGTGTAATTCCAAGATGTCCGCCAGTGGCATCAATTGTTAGCCTATCGAGAAGAGGTTCTTTATTTTTACTGTAAACTGTAAAGATAGATATAATCCACTTATAGTAATACTTGAATAGCAAGCTTGAAGAGCTGATACGCAATGTATCAAATTACTACAACAGATTCTTTAATTTGAGAAAGACACAAAAGTAGCTTTGAACGTTCCATTCCAGTATCACTTTATTTGTATTGTAACCTTTCAAACGTTTGATACTTTTTTTTTATATTTATAAAGATGACAACTTGACAAATATATATATACAAATCACTATCGAGACGATTCCTTTTTTTTGAAGAACATAAACTTTAATTACCTATTGTCATTGGTATGGTTGATTGATTAAAGTTTACTACCCCACTCAAAAAGAAGGAAAAGGAATCAGACGATACAAATAAAGAAAAAGGCTGGTTCGAGTATGCGTCTACTCCGATCTCAATTTGATATTATTTTTATTGTTACTCGTAGATTATTTGTAAACGGCTTTGATCACAAGTGATTCAAAATTTTCTCTACATTCGTTTTGTGTACTGTTTGGAGCATTTTTAGTACATTTTTCATATTGTAACACGAATCCATGTTTCTTCCAAACTTCCAGAAATGAAAAGAACTGTTTCGCATTGTACCAAGCGAATGAAAACCTGTAGTAGTGGCATCAGTATTTTAGAAAGAGATAAGCTTAGTTGTTATAGCTGGGATAGAAATAAGGCCGACTCTTTTGTGGATTATTGACGACTTGGAAATATAATTCCAAGTTGATAGAGCACTCAGTGAAGCATTAAATTAGCACTCATGATACATTCGTTCCTTTAATATATTTTATTCCTATCTCTTTTTTTTTCTTAAATCTTTTACTGCAAAAATAAAAGATGATCGTCCTTCTACGTATAGTTTGAATATAAAAAAAACCTTAAATAAGGACAAAAACGGTCTGGACACGAATATTTTCTAGGTACAGATTGAACTGACATCACTTGATTGTTCTATTGAATGGTCAGGTTTTAGGTGCAACTTCTATGTCTGTGCTTAAAGTTTGGATCGGGAAAGTGCGGACTTGCGTATTGTCACTCTCCAACTGGGTGTCTGGACCTGCGCTTATTTTATTTGACATCATTTTCGTTTTTCTTTACAAGCTCTTGTTCTCCCTCTTTCATCACTCTCCCTTTCTTTCCTTCTCTCCCGCTATAAAATCTCGCTTTTTTTTCACACCCTTTATTCTAATTTGTATATAGGGTTATCTTTTTTTTTTTAGTTATCGTGCTGGTTCGCGATCAATTCTATTCGTTATACTCATTTTTTTTTCTTTTCTTCTATTTTTTTTCTATTCTTCTTAAAAAAGATTAACTTTTTTTTCAATTGTACACTGTTTCTTTCCTGTTTATATTCCCAAGCCCTTTTCTTTCTTTTCTGTATATCTCTTCTTTATAAAAAGTAAAATATAGTACTACAACATGATGAGCCATCCAGTAACAGCTTCTACACGCAAGCGCACACACCTTAAGCCTAGCCAAGTAGCTACTTTACAAGATTCATTTAATAATAACCCATTACCAGACTCGAGTGTTCGTAGTCGACTTGCTCGGGAACTCGCCGTGACGGAACGCACTATCCAAATTTGGTTTCAGAACCGTCGCGCAAAGGCCAGAAAAATTGAGGCGTCAAGTACTTATGGTAACACCACCACCGCCTCAATGTTACGATCGGGCTGGATGGAACCCACTCGCCACCATCAAGCCCCACCACGTTATCAAGCAACTTTCCGTACCATGATGACCCCAGAACGCTTTGAAGAACTAAAACATGATAGTCAACACAACATTCGAAGAAGACCTCGCTCTAGCTCAAAGCCAGAACCTAAATCTGCTAATTTATTAACTTCGAATTTATCCAATCGTGCCATGTCGGAAGGTCTCCAGAGTTATCCTAATGGTAAGCTTTTATCTATTTTACAGTCATACTTTCGCTGCTTATCGCTAACAATGTCTTTACTACCACTTTTATTATAATAATTACTTGAATCCTATAAACGACATATCTCTGCTTTTTATTATATTTTATTCATTTTGCTTGACTGCACTTCTTTTTTTTTTCTTTTTTTCTTCCAGTATTTCCGGTTAACGCAAGTCTTGGTTCATCTCTGTCTCCGCTCCAAATGGTGCTACTCCCAGTTAGCGTCCTCCGAGTTGGTTCTTGGACTCGATTTGCACACGCATCACCAAATACCCATCATCGAGAATGGGACCTTGTTTGTTATGGCAATCCTACTGAGCGTGAATTTGTATGGAGAGTACAAGCAGAGGGACATCAATTCCAAATTCAAATTAACTTTGATGATATCCACCATTTACGCCTCAGCCAGCAAATACAAGTGGAGACAGGAGAACTCGTTGGTCAAATTGATCTTGAAGTTCAGTTACCCTTAAAATTTACAATGTCACAGCAACAAGAACAATGGATCCAATGCGGGGATTTCACTCAGGATAAGCAGGCTAGTGTGGATGGTCTACATGTTCTTCAAGGAAGTCATGATGCTTTTAAAAGAGCATTGTTAGATCTAATTTCTTTAGCGCCCGATCTTGCAACCAAAATCAGCGTAAACCCAATTGTAGATATGCCGCCAGCTCAGCAACCGCCGTCATTGGATTTGTGCCGAGATCTTACAATGTCACCTTCTTCAACACCAGAGCCGTCATGTGCAGCTGCCATTCCGCCTCACTTGATGTATCACGGTAATGTTCCGTTTGGTATGCTTAAACCACAAAAGACTAATATGTCTCACTTGATGACACTTCAAGCTCCTTTTTTTTATCCTACTGATAGTTCCGAAGACCTTTATCCGATGCTCCAGCACAATAGCAACCCTCTTTACCCTTCAATTTTATAAAAAAGAAATCCAAGGAAGTCACACCAGAAATGGACATACAAAATTGTATTTTTTTTTTTTTTGCTTTTCTTTTTGTAGATTTTGGAAACTATAATACCATCGAAAATATCACAAGATTCATGTAAAACATCATTTAACGAATAAAAAACTAGAAAGTCCTTCCAGACATTGTCTTCTTTTCTGTTATTATTTATTCAGACGGAATGCATCCCGAGAATAACCTCTGCTGAGTTGTTTTTTTTTTTTACCTTTTTTCTTTGACATGGTCAAAGTACTGTTATTTTTTTATTGGGCCAGTTTTTAATCAATTAGAAACGATCTGCAACAAAAAAAAAGAGCTTTTTCTGTTGGTAGCCACATCCAAATATAGGAAACAATGTTAAATACTACATTCGCTTGGATTATTCGGTTGTTGCTATTGTTCAAAAAATAACACTGCTATCTTATAATACAACAGTGTCGTTTTTGACTATTCGATATTCGATATCCGATATTTATCTGCCATTTTATTCCCATTTTTCTTGGTTCTCCTGCTATATTTATAGTATAAGTACAAAAAGATGATCATTCGATAGATTAAATTATGATAAATCTTGTACTATTAGTAAAGTAAATTGTAAAATATAATTTAAATTTTAAAAACTTTCTCCATATTTGAAATAAGCTGTATTAATGGCTCAAAGACAGTAGCTACATTAACTTGTATGCGAGCCTTTTGATTCATTCAGTATTTTTTCCTTCCACATGATTACTTTTATTGTTAATACTTTTTTGAAAAAAAAGGAAAACTCCATTTCATATCTTACTTTTACGATCCAATAAGTCGCCACTTACTTTATGTATTCCTTCAACGCTCTGGAGATCTGTTTTCATCACATTACTGATCATTCTTGGACAATTTTTGAAGATTCAGAGTTATTCAACATATATAAAATCCCACCCACATATCTTTAATTGGCATATGCCTCATTAAGTATACTTAGTGTTTATGGTTTGATATTCCATTCTATAAGGTGATACAGATCAAAATTAGAGATAGATAGAGGCAGTAGTTTTTGAAACAGATTGCTCTTGATGATAACCAAGCAATTAATACTAGTTTATTGACCTAGATGTGCTATCTTCTGAAAATAAAACCGTTTCATATGCCTATTACTCTCTTGACTAGTTAACTAATAATATATTATAAATGGTTTTTTTATTACTACCTATTACATAGGATATAGTAGTTATACCATCATCATCATCCCTCATAGGAAACGTTCTTTTTTTATTATTATTATAGAAATAACTATACAAAGAAAGATTTACGCTCCTGTTGACCTTCTTTTTTTGTTGTGCAACATCACATGTAATGTACCAAAATTCAAGAAGACTATCCTATTCTACCAATAATAGTATATGTTTTGCTTTTATATTAATAAATTATGAAAGTGGGTCGCCTACTCAAAGAAAGCAAGTGCTATGTCGATAACAACAATTACTTATTTTGTTGGGATCCATAATAAGGTTTTTATAGACATGCCTGAATCGAATTTCTCTTTTGAACGTAAAAAAAAAACAAAAAAGATCTTGAAGCGTAGTAATGATCAATCCATTTTCTGTTTTCAGACTCTGTATAAACCTCCTTTATTTTAATACCAGTGATTTTTATGATAATAATGAAAATAATAATGAAAACAATAATGAATTTGATCCACAGATTTAATGTTGTTTTTTATCTTCCGAAAAAGGCAATTTATTGAAAAAACAACAACAATGGCATTTTATAGTACAATGTTTACATATTCTTTTTTTTTTTACTTCTTTCCCTTTTCCTTTTCTACTTTTTATTTTTATAAATAATAAACTTATAGAAATATTCATTTGAATTCGTTTAATACCAACAATATAAAAAAGAAATATGACGAGTTACATTAGACAATCTCCTTTCGATAATAAATTCTTCAAAGGTAATAACCACACAAAATCAATATGGTATAACTCCGAGCTTAACATGTTACTACTATTAAATTGAATCTAGGTAAAGAAAAGAAGAAGAGTATGGTATCAGAATGGGAGCAAATACAGACAAAAAGTAAGTTAAAACAAGGTATAAAAGGGGAAAACATTTGAATTAACTTTTGCTTATAAAACAGCATTCACAAAATGGTAAAAAGAAAAACATGACAAAAAATTGAATCCTGTTTTTGAAATAATGAAACTAATATACATTTAGGGTGAACAACAAACTGGATTGTCGCAAAATCAAGCATGTCGAGCATTTATTTGAGGATTTATCAAACGGTGTAAAATTGATTCAACTTCTTGTAAGTCGATCATTACTATGTTTCGCAAATGGTATACTTACTTTGCATCATTTATAGGAAATTATTAGTGGTAAAGACATTACTCCTTACAATAAAAATCCTATCACAATTTTCCAACGTATGGAAAATGTAAACACTGCTCTGGATTTCGTCAAATCACGAGGTGTCCCATTGACAAACATTGGAGCTGAAGGTAAAAAATAACTAAACTGGACAAGTCGTCTTTATATTCAAACTGATTTTCCATCGTTAAATTTAGATATTGTTTCTTATAAGAATCACAGATTGGTTTTGGGTTTACTTTGGCTTATTATCTTAAGATTTATCATCGATGATATCAGGTATGTATAAATATACGTTATATACATGCAGTATATTAAATACCATTACCTTTAAATAGCCAAGATGGCAAAGGCGCAAAAGAAGGTCTTTTACTTTGGTGTCAAAGAAAAACTTTATCTTATGACGATGTCGACGTACGTGATTTCACTCAGAGTTGGTCGGATGGTCTAGCTTTGTAAGTTTTCGTCTCTTCTTTTGCTACACTGTTTCGTATTTTTCTGATTTTTTTCCTTCAAAATAGCTGTGCTTTGATTCATTACCATCGTCCAGACTTATTGGACTATCATAGTTTAGACAAAGTAAGAGTACCTTATATATTGATTATATGTATATATGTCTCTAACTCTACGATAAAAATAGACGGATCGACATGGAAATACAGCACTTGCATTCGAAATCGCAAATCGAGAGTATAATATTCCCGTAAGAAAAAAGTTCCTTTTTTCGTAGTATTGTTTTTTTTTTTCTTTAAAATTTACACATCTATTTATAGAAACTGTTAGATGTAGAAGATGTTTGTGATACTAAAAAAATCGATGATAAATCGATCATGACATACGTTGCCGAGTATTTTCATGCATTCTCTGCTTGTGGTAAAATCACTCTATTAAACACAAGACATGAAATTAACTTTTTTTTTTGTAGACGGACTCGAAACTGCCGGTAGAAGAGTTGCAAATTTTGCTGATGTGCTTGAATCTGTTTGGGATATGACTCATCAGTATGAAGAACGTGTACAAGATGTAAGTTACATTAAATAATAATAACCAAGAATTCTTTCGTTTTTGCTTACATGCCAAAAAAAACCCCCCCCCATTAGTTGATGGAAACTGTTAAGCTTGTCCAGCATGAGTGGGAAAATACAGAACTTACTGACAGTTACATTGATGCCAAGAACAAGAGCCACAACTTTAATGTCTACAAGAACACTATCAAAAGAAAATGGGTTGCTGAAAAGCGTGATGTCAATACACTCTTGAATAACATTCAGACAAAAACAAAAACATACAACTTGAACCAATACTATCCACCTCCTGGTTTAACCCCCAATGATTTGGATGATGCATGGAACGAACTTTTGACAAATGAGGCTAGATATCACAGAAAAATTAATCGCGCAATCAGAGAGTAAAGTATTTTTAATGCATATTGCTCCTATGACTTTAATTTAATATATCTATTATAGGATTAAAGAAGGTCTTCGCATAGCGTTTGCACAAGCTGCTAATGATTTCCAGAAAAACATTGATACAATCTCTGCAAACCTAGTTAACCTTGAAGGACCATTGAACCAACAATTGGAGCAGGTTGAAGTTCTAGCTGGTTATTTTGAACCTCTCCATGATTCTTTGGAAGTCATTGAGGAGCTTGATGCTGAATGTATCGAAGCAAATACCGAGGAAAATGACCATACGGTTTACTCACTCGAAGATCTCAAGTTCAGTTTAGATATATTGAAAGAAACTGTACAAAAAAGATGTGCATTTATTCAAAATCAGGTAACACTATACATATATGAAATCACTATTGCTTGTTAAGTTTACTGACTCTTATAAAAAAAAAAGATGATTGCACGCAACATGACCAATCTCACTCCAGCTCAACTTGAAGAATTCGAACAGACATTTAGATATTTTGATGCTGACAACACCAATACCCTCAATTTGTACGAATTCTGTGGTGCATTGTCCAGTTTGGGATTTATGTACGACGACGAAAAGGCGGAACTCAAGTTTTACGAAATCACAAAAAACGCAGAGTTTGCTACTTTTGAGCAGTTCATTCGATTTATGGTTCAAGTCACTGAAGATAAAACCACGCCCGATCAGTTGCTAGAATCCTTTAGAACAATGGCACAGGATAAGCCTTTTATTACCGAGCTGGATCTAACCATGTGTCACATGCCTCAGAAATTGATCACCTCTCTTAAAATGGCTATGCCACAGTCGTCTGAAAATGAAAATGGTTACGATTATGGTTCATTTGTAAAGGACATGTTTATTCAAAAACCAAGAAAGTAAAAAATAATAAATGTATTTACATCTTTATTTTTCCACATTTTGTTATTATATATATATCTGTATTTTGAATAATAAATGAATGGTATCATCGCGTAAATTAATTATATCAAGTAACTCCTGCGCTATTTTGTGTGTTTGATTTGTACGCGATTTTTTTCTTTTTTTGTGTTTATCCATTGAGCATTCAACAAGAATAGTTGCACAATCATAACACATTCAAGGACATGCACACAGAATTAGAAAGTCCATATTTAAAAAAAAAAAGCTTCTTGAACATCGATCTAACGCTTCTCTTCTCTTCCCTTTTTTCTTTTTGTATTTTTCTCTTTTTCAATGGAACAAAAGAAATTGATTTCTACTTCCGCCACTGCTGCAATTGCCCTCGTTCTAGCCTATTGGCTAGTATCCAAGACCAAGAAAAAGGACCACGGTGATATTCCATCACCCTGGCCTGCCCTCCCAATTGTGGGTAAGTCGATTAAAAAAAAAATGTTTTCAGAAAAGACATTTAATAACAATAATAAACACAGGGCACTTTTTGGCTCTCGGGGCTTCACCTGGCGCGCAGATTACAAAGTGGCATCAGCAATATGGACCCATCATTAAAGTAAAGATGGGAATCCAAGATTGGTACTTTATTGGTGAACCAGATCTAGCTCATTACATTTTTACTGAAAATGGAGCTAGTTCTTCTGGAAGACCTCATTCCATTTTTCAAAAATATTATAGCTATAGTGGAAAGTAAGTTTGCTTCTTCAAAAAAAAAGCATGTGACCAACTCTCCACGTGAATTGTTAGAGGAATCGTGTTTTCTGAAGGTGAAACTTGGAAGAAAGCCAGAGGAGCAAGTAAAGTATTATTATTGAGGTACATAGTATATAGATTTTGGTTAATAACAAGAATAAAAAAAGTTTTATCTGTACTTGCACCCAAGATGGTAGAGCAATACATGCACTTGATAGAGTATGAAGCAAGCGAAATGGCCGATAGACTTGTGGACACCACAAAGCAAGAAGGAAGCGTCAACCCTAGAAAATCATTAGAACTCTATTCTTTCAATGTTATATGTAGTGTTTCTGTAGGCAGACGATATGATAGCATCGAAGACCCCCACTTTTTGAATATGGAAAATTTGGGTGATGAAGGTGTAAAGCGATCTGGTATTGAATACGATTTGCCAAATTATATACCAAAGTTCTCTTTTCTCTATCGCCTATTGAAGCTTGAAGATAGTTTAAAGGGCTATATTGACAATATTCGCGACCCTCTTATTAAAAAAATGATAAGAGAGGCACAAGTCAAGGATGGCCCAAATGTTATGAAGGCATTGAGTGATAAGCAGTTTGATTTTGATGAAGATGACAAAGTCGTTATTATGAGTAAGAATTCCATTATCATTTTTCTTTTCCTATGTATATAATAACACATATATTCAATTGATAGGTGATCTTATAGCTGCCGGTACAGAAACACAAGCAATCATTCTTTCTTGGTCTCTGGCCATTTTATGTCAATACCCTGATGATCAAAAGAAAATCCAGGATGAACTTGATGCATTTATTCGTGAACACGGTCGTCTTCCTAAATTCTCTGAAAGAGATCACGTTGCTCTTCTGTACTCTTCTATTCGAGAGTGTCTCCGTTTTAAACCGGCCGGTCCCTTTGGTATTCCACATAGATCTACCGCAGATAGTAAGTCCTTTCCATTTTAGCTTTTTTTTTTTTACTAAATCATATAGTCACATGTTACTAATGAATAACTTTATTTTTTTAGTTACTGTGGGATCCTATGTCATTCCAAAGAACTCTGTTATTGTGAGCAGCGTTGATCATATTCATCAACACTCCAAATTCTACAAAGATCCAGAATTATTTATCCCTGCTAGATTTATACACATGACAAAAACAATTGCTGGCGCTGCAAACTCAAATTATCAGGAACGAGATCAATTCCTTTTTGGGTGGGGCAGACGTTTGTGCCCCGGCACCTATCTGGTAAGTAAATACAAAACTTCTCAATGCGTCCGTTCCTAACTCCTTGTGCATTATAGGCTGAGGTGGAATTATTCAATGGATTCGTTCATATATTCTCTAAATGTAATATTGAGCCCATTATGGATAAAAACAACATGCCTCTATATCCAGATATTAGCAAGCCCGTTAACTCTGGTACTGCAGCTCCACCAATTCCATTTAAAATCCGAGCCATCGAAAGACCAAACAAATTGATATAAATATCACTTTACTCGTGAAGACCCCAAGACATATCTATCTAAAAAACTCTAACTCTTATAAATAAATATATTCTAGTAACACCAATGATAAAATAGCTACATAAAGCAGAAAAAATATTAAGACATCGCAAATATCAACCATAAAGAGAAAGTGTTTTAGTTTAAAAAGAGTATGCATTTATTGTACAACAAAAAGAAAGGGGAAAGTGAGGAAATTGAAAAAAAAATATAATTAAAGATAAAAGATTTATGAAAAAGGAAAAGAAGAAATAAAACAAGTTCATTCATTTTTTTAAGGCTTAATACCCAAGTTCAACTTGATGCCCATGCTCATTAATTCAGTGGTAAGATATCTAAATACATAAGGAATAGCAATCAAATCAATACCCTTGGAGTTACCACAAGTTCTACATTCATAGCTGCGACGGTTGCCCAATGTAGACACAATCTTTGTACAAATAGGTGAAGCCAAAGAACCACAGCCACGACACACATAGGCCTGTGAGTAATCGGAACAATTCATTAAACGATCTTGAAGCAAGAAACTGGTACCGTGAGCAAGCAGTGAATCACGTTCCATCTCACCGAAACGAATACCACCATGTCTCTTACGACCCTTGACTGGCTGCTGGGTAAGTTTGTCTACAGGACCAATGGTACGGACCTGGAACTTATCGTTGACCATGTGTCTAAGACGTTGATAATAAACAACCTAATAATAACAATGGTATGAGTTCTCACATTTTTCACACCCTATATAAAGTTCATACTTACACCAATATAAATATCCATTTTCATCTCTTCACCAGTAATACCAGAATACATAGGCTCGTTACCATGGTAATTGTAACCTGCTTTAATCAACTGTTCGCCAAAGTAGTCTGCTGCAGTGTTTTGTTCATTGAACTTGAAAGGTGTACTGTCCTGAGCAATACCATGAAGAGAACCTGCTTTACCAGCAATACTCTCTACAAACATACCGATAGTCATACGCGAAGGGAAAGCATGAGGATTAATGATGACATCGGGCTGCATACCGGATTCTGTGAAAGGCATATCAATCATGGGATATTTTTGAGAGCACACACCCTTTTGACCGTGACGGGAAGAGAACTTATCACCAATAACAGGTGAACGGGTGATACGGAACTTGATATGTACCTTTTGAAGCTCACCATTACCAGAATCGTCACCCAAAATACGAACCTCATCCACAAAGCCATCTTCAGAGCCCTTATACTTTTTGATAATATTCTTACCGGTGGACTCATCAATATAAGAACACATGGGATCATCATTAGTCAAGAGAACACCAATATGAGGGAGACCATCAGCGCCAAGCTTGCTACTATACTTTTTACCCTTTACAGGATCCAAACCGAAACGATAGGTGATGGGCTCACCACGGGTACGGTATGTATTAAGATCGATAATTTCAGACTTGTAAACGGTACCATAACCAAAGCCACGTTCATGGGCAGACTTGTTAAGAATCATAGCATCTTCCATATCATAACCAGTGTAAGAGATGACAGCGACGATGGCATTGTTACCCTGAGGCCAACCATCCAAACCATAATGGTTGTAGAGCGAGGTACGAACAACAGGTGTTTGACCGTTTTGAATACGATACATTTTGTTGTCGGTACGATGATTCAATGCAGTAGAAGGAGTACCCATAGTTTGCTTACCCATTTGACATTGGTACATGTTACGAGGAGACTGGTTGAAGTCAGAGAATGGAGTTTGGTTGGCAATAATAGATAAAATGTTGGTAGGAGTAAATTCTTGATGAGTAGTTACACCTGGAACAACCTCGTCATCCATACAAGCAATATCCATATAAACCTGCTCAAAAGTACCAATCATATCGGTCTTTCCGTTACCCAAAAACTTGACAGGACGCATCATACGAGCAGGACTAGAGAAAAGATAGAGACCAGGATATTCACCACCATATGACTTGGGAACGAGAGCAATTTCCAAATCGAAGGGAATGTTGTTCTCCTTGTTGACTCTCCAAATTCTCAAACTCTGGGCAACCTTCTCGGCAGCCTTTGGCGTACACCATCCAACAATCTTACCATCCAACATGACAACAGCATCACCGGGTCTATTAATAGTGTGAAGGAATGAGAGCGAAACACCAAGAGAAGACAAAAGACGGGGCAAGTTGGACACATCCAAAGGCTCATTGATCACCTTACACTTGTGAGCCAAATGGTTCAGCAAACCACAAGGAGAACCATCAGGCGTATGGACAGGACAAAGGAAACCCCATGCTTCAGGAAGCAACTTTCTAACAGATGTAGTCTTCAGCTCGGCAAAGAAAGCACCACGATGGATACAACGGAAATGAGCAAGATAACGGAAGAAATTAAGCTTTTCGGCCACAATGGTGAAGCCAGAGAACTGCTGAAGATCGAGACCAGTTTTACTGACCAAATTACCAGTAGCCAAGAAATAAGAGAGCTTCACGCCCACATCACTGTTGATTTTGCGATAAGTATTTTGGAAATAAGTGTTGTTGAAGAAATCGACCTTTGCAGGCGAAAGACGGATGTCGTTGCGGACTTGCTGCTTGATGGAAACCAACCAATCATATAGCTTCTCCTTGATGATCATGTTGTATAAGTGACCACCCAAAAGAACTTCTTGATGTTGAGGAGCATCGGGATTATCGGCACAACATTCACCAGACACAAGTGAATAAAGTTTACGAATCATAAACACCAACAAGTTGAATTTATCACGATCGTCGTTCAAATGAACAAATATAAGCTTCTTGAGAAGAGCAAGACCGACCTCTCTATCAGTTAAATCGTCATCCAAACCCATTGAAACTCTAAACTTTTCACCAATATAAGACAGGCATTGATCACGAGTAGCTAAGCTATAGATCTTGAATGAACGCAAAAGCAATTCAATACGGTCAGTCAAGAAAGTGTTTTTAACATCACCTTGACAAAGGGCATCGAAGATCTCCTTGTCAGAACAATCAAGCAAGGCCCTGAATACCAACATGGCTGGCAAAAGATATTCCTGCTTGCGCCATGCAAAACGGAACATGACATTACCATCGTTCAAGTAGTGAATAGTATTGGTCAAGGTAGTTTGATCGGGACGGGCAGAGCGGATGGTACAACCATAGGTAGAGTAAGTGGGACCACGTTTCTGGAACGAGTTACGGATAATAGCAGTGACATGGTTACGGCGAGGCACAATCAAAAGACGAATAAGCTTCTCGATACCATTGACAATAAAATAACCACCCATTTCTTCCGACTCCTCATGGTGCTTGACAAGATCCTTTGGATACATTCCATGAAGATTACAGAGGTTGGAACGAACCATAATGGGCATTTGACCAAGATCACGAATATCGGACTGAACTGGACCGTCATTGACTCTCCAGCAAAGTCTGGCTTGGAATTTACCGCGGTAGGTAGTAAGACGTTCACGGCATTCACTTGGGTAGGTACGTCGAGAAAGAGTAAAGGTATCGCGATCGCTGACCATGGGCTTAACGATCTTGGGGTCCTCCACCCAATAAGTAAGCTTATTTCCAAGATTTTCACCAGAACTATCAACGTGCAAGTTATTCTGGGCATTGTCGAATACTGAAAATGAGCCAATGTCTTTGACAGCGTAATTTAAAAGAGCCTCCTCTCCTCCAAACTCGGTAAGACTGTTGAAAGCGTCCAAGTGGGGTGCAACAACTTCTTGGAGAGAAGGTGTACCAAACTTCTCGTTGGAAGGGTTGCGGAACATAAGTTCTCGCTCAAGAGTATTGAATGTCGACATGGTTTGCAAACTGTACAATAGCTGAAGAGGATTCCTCCAGTGAAGTGAAGTGAAGTGATAGAATGTCAGACAACAGAAAAAAAAAAAAAAGAAAAAAAAAACTATTATAAAAAAAAATTGTGACGGTTCGTTTTGAAATTTAGTAGTCACAAACGACACCATTCTGAGCTGTCATTTCTCTTTGCTGAAGCATTCAACTCTCTGTTATACTCTTCAAGTTGTATATGATTTTGTATTAAAAGTACACTGATTTCTGTTGGGAGTTTATTTGCAGAAAATAAAGTTAAAATCTAGTGGTTTATTTGGAAGGAATCCAAGCTCTTCAGAACTACCATTTTTTTTAACAATGTTTCAATAGAAAAAAAAATAGCCAAAATTCAATAACAAGTTTTTTTTTATGTGTAAAAAATACCCATGGCTATTACCATATCACTAGCATCTCCAAAAACAGAAGTAGAAGAAATATTCTGGATACTGGAAAGGCATGTCATTTATAAACAATAGCCGACAATCAAGATTTTCAAGATAGTAAAATGAAAAAAAAAAAATGTCCCAAAAAGTCTTTAAGGTTTTTGTTTGTTTTGTTTTTTTTTTAAATCCACATATTAACTTGACTTTAGATTTTAGAGAAGCACAGATTGCAAAATTATCGGCAAGTAAGAGCATTTAAGCGTAGGTATATTCATTGTGAAACGTAATCTTGATCGAAGGCAAGCACCTCAACCTCTTTCATTGTCCTTTCTTTTTTTTTTCTTTTTTTTTTTTGGTTTTGCAGACTCCGAATCTTTGTTCCATAAAATAAAACTGATGAGCAATGATGATTGTTTTCCCTTTGTTTCTCCCTTCTTTTTTTTTAATTTTCTTTTTTGGTTCATTTTATATTAATTAATTCAGCAATAATAAGATACCTTAGAAGTGAGAAACAGTTACATAGATTAAAAATGATGAATGATGCGAAGGAAAAACCTTGTAGCTCAAGCGAGGTACTAGACCCACATGAGGAAATAGCAGATGAATCCGAGTTTACAGGAAAAGCGTCACCTTTTGTCTATATTTTGGTTATATGTGTTTGTGTTGGTGGCTTCCTGTTTGGTTATGATACGGGTGGTAAGCAACATGATAAAATATTTTTCAAAGGAAAAAAAAAAAGAAAAATAGAAAAAAAAATATTTTTGTCATACTCACTTATTTTGACAGTTATATCCGGTGCCTTGACACTTTTACATGATGAATTTCATATGACCAATGTTCAACAAGAATTGGTTGTAGGAGGAACTACCTTTGGTGCTATTTTCGGTGGATTTTTCTCTGGTCTTGTGAGTAGTATTGTCACCGAGTCTAATCTAACAGAATATATATATTTACACATCTTCTTTTTAACTAGCTTACGGACAGATATGGTAGAAAAGTAAGATGTTATTTTTGTTACACAGACTATTGCGCTGGTTTAATCAAAATCTTCAGATCTTGGTGATAGTGTCCTCTATCATTTTTATTGTAGGTGCGCTTATTTTAGCATTAACGAAAACCTATGGCGTACTACTTTTTGGGAGAGTAGTAGTTGGTTTGGCAGTTGGTATTGCATCTATGATTGTTCCAGTATACGTTAGTAAGTTGCTTTTACATTAGCTTACATAATGTACTAAATGGTTGCCTTAGGTGAACTGTCACCAAAGCATATTCGTGGTAGATTGACTACATTAAACACACTGGTAATTACATTCGGACAGGTTATGGCCTATGTCATGAACATAGCATTTTCCAGAGTAGATCAAGGGTGGCGCTATATGTTCGGCATAGCAGGTATACCCGCTTTGTTTCAACTTATCATCATGCCCTTTTTACCCGAATCCCCGAGACGCCTAGTTGCTGTTGGAAAAATTGACCAAGCCAAACAAGCTATTAGAAAAGTTTATGGAGATTCAGTGACCGATTTATTCATAGACAGAGAAGTCAAGTTAATTACTGATGATATTTACACCTGCCGTTCAGGAACCTTCCGTGACTTTCTACATAGAGATAACTTTATGCCTTTAGTCATTGGTAATATTTAATATTTAAAAACCACTCAGTATCGTCATTAGTACTCATATAAAAATACAGCATGTATTCTACAAGCAGCACAACAATTATCTGGATTTAATGCTGCAATGTACTATGCAGCGACAATTCTTCAAATGGCTGGCTTCAAAAGTAATGAAGGCTCTACAAGTGTCGCTATTATCGTTTCAGCAACAAACATGGTGTTTACTATCGTAGCTGTCTTTGTTATTGATCACGTTGGACGTAGAAAAATGCTGCTGTTTACAATGATCTCTATGATTGGTGGGTTGATTGCTCTCGGTGCAACATTCGCCGCACAGCAAGGCTTCGTTACATATCAATCAACATGTGGGGCTTACTCTAGCAATTGTGCACGCTGTGTCTTAGACGATAGATGCGGCTGGTCTATTTCAAGCAATATGTGTATTGCTACTCTAGGAAATGAAAACGATATCTTCTCAAGTGCTTCTGGGTGCCCTAGTCAATCAAACGACAGTGTTATTACAGGACTACTTCTTACTTTTTTGATTATCTATGTTGCGAGTTATGCGCTAGGATTAGGATATATTCCATGGCTAGCACAATCCGAGATGTTCCCCATGTCAATCCGAGGCAAAGCTAATGGCGTTGCTACAGCCGTTAATTGGATTTGTAATCTCATTGTGTCTATTTCCTTTTTATCTATGACAGATGCTATGACTACAGCAGGTACCTTTTGGTTCTATGCAGGTGTTTCAATAGTATTTTGGGGCTTTTTAATACGCTTAATGCCTGAGGTAAGAGACCGACAATTTATTTCTTTATTTGTGAATTAACTCTTTATTGTTTAGACTTCTGGAAAATCGCTAGAGGAGATCCATGAATATTTTCTTAAGATTTAACAACCACTTTTACCAACTACTAATATTACAAAAGGCATAGACTTTATTTTCTTCTTTTTTTTATTTAAAGCCATAACACCGAGATGTCATGACTTTTACTGATCATATTTACAATTTTCCAAACATTTAAACAAGCATACTTTAAAAACATTGATGACGAAACATTCATAAATAAACCATCCTTCTTTATATTTGATAAACTCATAGAAATGTTGAGCGTATTATAAGAATAAGTCCTGGTTCTACTACAATCTTCTTTCCCTACAATCTTCTTTCCCTACAATCTATATAAATTATATGTGGCACATTACAATGGAGCGTATATAACTGCATTGGTTTTACAAGTGACTTGTACCATTACTGTATCTCTGTAATATTGAATATGTTTTAATATATGTATATGCTATACAGTACTACCATTTGCTAATTGGTAGCTTTTGATTATGTATTTACTTTGTCATCTGAGTTTCTGAATTTTGTATTTCACCTCCTGACTATGGTACAGATTAAGTGGTATATTTCTTTTAAGATTTATCTTGGATCTGTTATTTAAAAATATCAGTGCTTAATCTGCAAAACAGTCGAGGATCTGTACAAACTTGACATTGAAAATATACAGATATTCTATCAATTTTGAAATTCCAAGGTTAGGGGTAGTGCACTACTACACAGTATTATATAATTGAAGTAATTTGCTTATTTGTTTGTTTTGTGAGAAATCAACAAATTAGAAATCATAAAATGTATCATCTTTATATAACATATTATTATAACTTTTATTACCGTATACATTTATCTCGCCGGTAGCATCTTTATGGTCTCTATGAATGTTGGTTTGAGGAAAATACAAGCATGGCCATTTTCATTATCTTTTAAAAATTAATATATACAAATGTCTTTACACTTGAGTATACAGTGGAAATAAAAATGACACATGACATACATTTACGTTATACAAAACCCTTAAAGGGAGCAAGTATATTTTAATAAATTATGTAATGATAAGCACAATGTTTTGTTTAGATAAGATTGATCAATAACGGATGAGGTACATAAACCCGCGGAACCGTAACTATTTCTTTCCATGGACAAATACATGCTGTGAAACCAAAAACGTTACGTTTTTTATTTTACTTTTAATATTACTCGTTATAGATTCTCACACTACTTGTAATATAAAGATATAAATATATTTCTTTATGATAATAACAGGTTAGGCGTTTTAAAATACTGCCAATTGAAGAATTGATTTTGTGGAGTGTTTTTTTCCCACTGTCCTTGCCAACAAAATAAACCGATGATATGCATCAGCTATTCCATTTTTTGACTACAATGATTTTCGAAATCATAAAAACAAATCATCTGTAGAAAAAAGTCGTTGAGTATTGAAATTGTCTTAACTATCACATTGTGTATCATTTATCAGCATACTAAACTACCTTATAAATTGGTTAGTGAATATCTCTAATCGTATTTACCGTTTTTAATTGACCCTGAATTTATCAAACCCTACTCATGGGACCTTAATCGCCAACTAAAACCCAAACATTGAAAGTATAGCGCACGTGAGCAATTTTTTCAGCATACTCATATGATTCTACTTTAGTTTTATTACCATTGTCAATACTTAATTTCAGAGCAAATTATACCTGTGTAATAGCTATTGGTTCCTCTGCTGGAATTTTGTAGATGCTAAACATTTGATTATGTTCATTACAATTATTATAAATTATGACAAAACCATATCAGTTTTGGGGACAGCATAAATTTACCCGGGATTATTAGTACATATATACATTATGAAATTGACTTCAAATGACCTTAATGTTCTTACGTAATTGCAAAAGAAAAATGGATGCAGATAAGCCGTCAAATCAGACATCCCTCGTATTATTGGAATCAGTATGTGCAAAAAGCATTTCATTTATGAATTTTGTAGTCTTTCTTGACAATATAAGATACACCATGATTATCACCATTTTATTTTTTGAACTGGAAATTCTATCATATTCATTTTGAAATAAAAGCTAAGCGTTTTACTTCTTTGTAGCAAATAAAAAAAAATGCTCATGTGTTTTTTTTTTTGTTTATGAATTTTGTGATTTTCATTTTTTCAGGCTCATTGACCCTTTATTCAAATGTTTATATTTACAGAATCATAAGATCAAAACAAAATGATATTAAAGGCTGACGGTTGTCATTTTATATAGTACCCTTGTGAATATCCTTACTCTGATAATATGAGCAAGTAGAAAATGATATAACGTGAGCTACTTAAATGGTTTAATTGATTTCAAATCATACAATAAATCATCTTCATACAAAATACTCGGCAATTGGTTTGTTTACATTTTTCCAATAGTATAAAAGTCAAATGGTTTTTGCCTAGTTAAACATTATCAGTTAGCTTTTTAAAGAACATGAAATCAAACTCTATAGCTCTCTGCATTATTTTGGAAATATTCATACTTATGAATATTTTAGTTGCAAGTCCAATTAATCTTTATTCTAGAGATTCTTCTAGCGGTGTTATAATTGGGTATTTACATTAAAAGGATAACACGATGAATATATACGCTGATTTTGATCTCTTTATAAATGACTAGATATTTTCCAAATTGGCTATATGGAAACTACCCTCCAAGTCAAATCAATTTTCAAAAATACACCCATATATACTATGGTAAGACGCTTTTTATTTTGATCCACTTGCAACTGACGTCATTTATATGTGTATATAGCTTTTGCGCTACAGGTTTCTGAAGATACACCTACTTGGGCTGATAGTGGAGTGTTAGATGGTAACCAAATTTATTTGATCCACACCATAAATTAACACATTTTATTCGAAATAAATAGATTACGTTCAATGTGGATTCCCTAACCTGATGAAACTAGCTACCGCTGCTGGAACCAAGGTTACTGTGAGCGTCGGAGGGTGGAGTGGAGGAGTTTCCTTCAGTACTATGGCCTCTAGCGCTTCCTCGAGAGCTAATTTTATCCAGTGGAATGTCAATTTTATCACGAAATATGGTACGGCAGGTGTTGACATAGACTGGGAGTATCCTGGATCTATTGGTGCTGGCTGTAACACTCGCTCAAGTAATGATGTCAATAACTTGCTAAGTCTAGTTGGTGAATTACGCAGTGCGCTTGATAAGGCTTTCCCAAATAATCACAAGGAAATAACTCTGGCTGTACATGTTACTCCTTGGGGTCCAGGTATATTTTATAATGATCTTAATTTTGAAAGAGTTACTTATTTTTACTTTATTTCTTTACTATTAATAAAAAATAGATATTCAATCTACAGATGTCTCGGCTTTCGTTCCATTTGTTGATCGCTTTCACGTTATGACATTTGATATAAATGGTGCTTGGAATTCTACCAGTGGTATATATTTCAAATTGACCATAACAAAGTAATTTCTAAATCTAACCTTTTTTATACAACTAGGCCCAAATGCACCTTTCAATACAGAACCGGGACTTGGATACTCGATGGGCTTTGTTGGTGCTGTAGAAATGTGGCATTCAGCAGGAGTACCATATAATAAAATTGCTGCAGGTATTCCATTCTATGGTAGATCTCAGACACTCACAGTATCTTCAATACCCACAACACAATATAACCCAGCAGTTTCTCCAAATGCACCTCTTGGTGACTCATATGATGCTCCTTGGCAAGATGCTTATTGTTCCTCAGATTCTACACCAGCATCGGGCGTATGGAGATATAAAAACCTAAGAACCCAAGGAGCTTTGACATCTCCCACAACCGCAGCACCTCCGTGGATTCGTAATTTTGATAGTGTGACTCAAACACCATGGCTTTACAACCCAACCACTAAAGATTTTATTTCTTACGATGATCCTATATCAATTGGTGTAAAAACTAAATGGGCAATCAGTAAAGGGCTTGCTGGTCTCTTTTGCTGGAGTGTTGACGAAGATAACGGAGAGCTACTTGATGTAATGCAACCTATGCTAAATTCTAATGGCGGCGAGGGAAATATAGGAACTTCCACAAGACCTACTATCACAGCATCAAGTTCAACTACATCACTGGCAATGACTTCGATTACTTCAGTGTCTGTGAGCCAGGTATCATCAGTATCATCAGCCACCAATACAATACCTATCTCTACTGTAACATCTCCAACTACATCACCATGTTCTAGTGTCACTGCTTATTCTAGCACGACAGTTTATGTTGGAGGTAACAAGGTCGTTTATAACAATAGTCTCTATAAAGCAAACTGGTGGAACCTTAATCAAGCACCTAACCAAGACCAATACGGTCCCTGGAGCTTAGTTGGTACCTGCTAGGTAGTTTTATATGTATATTTCTTCACTTTTTCTAATCTTAAGCCATTTTCATTAAATAAAATAAAATAAAACTATATCTCATTTAAAGAACATGTTGACAGTTTCAAGCCCAGGGAAAATGAAATTATTAACTATATTTTGCCTATTCGGAAATAAAAACCAACTCTTCATTTTGTACAACGGTTCCTCGAACTATAGGTAATTTTGTTCAACTACTATTATGGCATCTTCAAAGAGAGTAAAATACTTGAACTAATCAAGCCGAGGAAGTGACCGTTGTACAACAAGATTACCAACCAGAATATAAACTTATTCTCCTTAAGATGTATATAGTTGTAATAGTACGCTTTTAATGAATAAGGGAACATTATATTTAAGTCTACCTGTGAATGACAGTACAACTTTGTATAACTTCCACTTTACTTCTCCCCGCCTTTTTGCCTGAGGGACAAAAATAATGTAAGCTCTACTTACATAATTCCTTGACTTTATCCGGTTTTATATAATACATACATAAATAGATATCCCAATGAAAAACGAAATACTATTTACCTTGTATAGAGTTAATAGGCTGACAAAAAATATATATGTATTACAAAACTATGTAATCGATCAAACAAACAAAATTAATCAGATCCTAGGAATAAGCAATAAGTCTGTCCAATTTAGTAAAAATAAATGTCACATATTATCCTTTATAGTATATTTGTGCTATAAAAGTAGTAGTAATGATGATCCCAACGTTTAGATTTATGAATTTGGCTGACATCAGCGCATAATGTGTGTTACATATGCATCCTTTACCTAAGTCATTGTGTATTTGGATAACGAATAAAACCTCTTTAAGATAAATTATTAGCATACATCATTTTACTATAACATACATATGGATTATGTAATAATTATAGATTAATATTTGTCATCTGATCGATCGTAAGATCTTTAATATCTTGAATCGGCATATACATTAGACGTGGTCATAAATATACCAGTGTATCTTGAAATTGGACCCAATTATTCTTACTATTTCGTTCATAATGAATTATATAATCATTAGTGACACCCAGTTGTTCTTACCATAGAGTACGTTTAAGCATTAATGATCAGTACTTTTACAAAGTCCATTCCGTGGTACACCTCTATGAATACACTATAAGTCAATTTTCAGGAGAAATGGTAACGCTGTCACCTTTCAAGATATAAATACCTCGAATAAAAGTACTGTTTTTGATTTGCACTTATCGAATTACTTATAATAATAAGCTATTCTAACTACTTTCTTTTCTAATGAGATTCTCGACTCTACTGACTGGTGCAGCTGGAGCAGCACTATTTCTTTTTGAAATGACTTCGGCCTCTCCAATCAATCTTGAAGCCCGTGCTTCTGCATCCAGTAACAAAGTTGTTGTTGGGTAAATTTATTAATTCATATATTTTGTATGTTACTTACACATAAAATATATTATATATAGATACTTTCCAAACTGGCTATATGAGTCCTATTTACCAAGTAAAATTGATTTCTCGGTTTATACGCACGTTTTGTATGGTAGGATCAAATCAATAAAAAAATAATTTAGTATGGAATGGTTTGTATTTCTAACAAAAAAAAAATAGCTTTCGCCCTCCAGGTATCTGGAAATACCCCAATTTGGGCAGATAACGGAATATTTGACGGTAATGAAATTTTGAATAAGCTCTAGTGAAGTTACTAACTTTCTTAAAAAATAATATCCGTATAAAAATACATATAGCTGATGTTGAATATAATTTCCAATCATTGATGAAAGCTGCCAATTCTGCAGGAGCAAAAGTAGCTGTGAGCGTTGGTGGCTGGAGTGGAGGTACCAAATTTAGGTAAGCTGGGAGAATATATCTCTTTAACCTATTAATAACTTTTTTTTAAAAAAAAATAAAAAATAAAAAACCTTTAGTCCAATGGTGGCCAGTGCAAGCGCCCGTGCCGAGTTTATCCAATGGAACGTTGATTTTATCAAGAAATATGGAACTTCTGGTGTTGATCTGGACTGGGAATACCCTACTGCTGCTGGTGCTGGATGTAATAAACATTCTTCAAGCGACATCACTAACTATCTCCAATTATTGAAGGAACTTCGCTCTTCTTTGGATACTAATTTCCCTTCAAATTATAAGGAAATTACAATGGCTGTTCATATCACGCCTTGGGGAGGAGGTAATATAAAATACAATCCATTTATTCCATTTTACTAATTTGATAAAAACAATACTATAAAAAAATAGATGATGATGTCGATGATGTCTCTGCATTTGTTCCTTATGTAGATCGATTTAATGTTATGGCATTTGACATCAATGGACCCTGGAATGATATTAGCGGTCCTAATGCTCCATTTAAGGCTGAGCCTGGTAAAGGCTTCTCTAAAGGATTCGTTGAAGGTATTCAAACCTGGAACTCGGCTGGTGTCCCTTATAATAAGTTGGTTGGTGGCGTTCCGTTCTATGGTAGAGTCCAAACACTTACTGTCTCATCTGACCCTACTACCCAATATAGTCCTGCTGTATCCCCTAACCCACCTTTGGGAGATTCTGATGATGGACCTTGGACTGACCCCTACTGTGCAGCAGACTCGGAACAAGCATCTGGTGAATGGAAATGGACAAACCTACGCTCGCAAGGAGTTTTAACCACACCAACCACAGCAGCTTCTCCTTGGATTCGTCATTTTGATAATATCACGCAAACTCCCTGGCTTTACAACCCCACCAACAAGCAGTACATGTCTTATGATGATCCTGTATCTATTGGTGTAAAGACCCAATGGGCTATTGATAACGGACTTGCTGGTCTCTTCTGTTGGAGTGTCGAACAGGATAACGGTGAACTTCTTGCTGCTATGAAGCCTATGATTAGTGGAAATGGACCTACCACTACAACTTCTTCTCCTATTTCTACTACTACCTCTAGTTCAGTTCCAACCACTGTAACTACTACCAAAACTACTGCTACTAAAACCACTACTACTGCCACCGCAACTGCTACATCCGGAGCTAAATGTTCAGGCGTCGCTACCTACAGTTCTTCAACAGCTTATAATGGTGGTGCTAAAGTGGTGTATAATGGAGGTTTATACACTGCTAATTACTGGACCCAAAATCAAACACCTAGCCCAACTGCTGCACAATGGGATGCCTGGAAATACGTCGGGGCATGTTAAATTATATTATCTATAACGCCCTTTTTATTTGCTACCATATTGAATATGGATCTATAAAGGTGCCTTTCAAATCAATGAAATAAATATCAAATTATTTATAAACTATAAAACCAAAACCAAATAACTTTACTAAAAAAGAATTTTTCATTGAATTCCTTAATCTCTGATATATCTATTTCGAAGACCCTTTTTTATTATAACAAGATTAAGACTCTTAATACAAGTAAAGAATTCAGGAATATATTCATCGTAATCAAACTAGAATTCGATTCATGTTTATTACCAATTTATTGAGTATAGAACATTTATCAAAATTTATTTTAAGAGTTTACAAAGTACATTTTGGAGTTTTGCAACCAGAGCTACCT
>VCJM01001319.1:66978-77461 GCA_024139495.1 Backusella sp. ASU-2019c | reverse complement strand
TTTTTTTTTTTTTTTTTTTTTTAGAATAAATTAATATAGGTTTTAGATCAAATACTAAAGGTATTAAAACAAACCTCTTTAGTTCTAAAATAAGGCATATTAAGATTTGCCCATTCTTTGCATACATTTGCAGGCGGCTACAATATTTTTTTTTCTTCTTGATTAAAAATGACATAAAAAAGGTGTTCTTTCTGTTTATCTAACCTTGATGGATGCCAAATAATTGACGGTAGTACCTCCACCAAAATTAGAGCCAGATAGCATATTGATACTTCCATCTGTACTTGGCACAATACCTCCCTTTTCATAAAGCCTGGCAAAGGCTTCATTTTCATCGAGCTTTTCCAAAGAGGCTTGGTCATGATATTCTCCCTTTTCAATGACAAGAACGGAATGACCACCAGCAGAGACTTGTGCAGCCACCACGCCTGCACCCGCACCACTGCCAATGACAATAACATCAACATGGGTGCACTTTGACATTTCTTCATTTGTTAGCATATGTAGCGTGGGTCGCTCTACACGCTGATAATCAGGTTGGTTTTTAAAATGCGAATCGCCATCCAAGCCTTCATATTCCATCGCCTTTCTCAAAACCGTATCAGATCCCATATACGACTTTGTGAGCGTCAACCCCATCAGCGTATTATAGAGTATCCTGTTGTAGAGAAACGAGTTGGACCTCTGCCATTTGAGAAATAACTTTTCGCGTTGCTGCCGACTCTGCTTTCTGATAATGGTTGTGTTTCCTGTCAATAGAAATGTCACCACCTTGTTGCCCAACAGACTTAGCAAGAGGGAGAGTCCTTTGACTTTATCAGGAGGTAGCATCTCTGGAAGTTCCTGTTGAATTCTATGAATAACATCAAGGTCTTCGCCAGAGAGACTGGAAAAATGAGATATTTGTTTCTTGGTAAAAAGACTGGATGGTTGTAAATTTTTTACAAGCTTGGCTTCTTCATCAGAAGTAAGTGGTGCAATGAATGTATTGATGATTGTTCTTAGAGTCGCTTCTTGGGAAGCATTTAAATCCATCATTTTTTTTTTTATATTTAAGAAAAGAAGAGTGAGAGATAAAGCTGTTTTTTTATTTTATTTTTTTTATCTAACCTACCAGAAGAATTTTTCTCTCTCTTTTTTTCATTTCCTCCAGGTGATATTTGAAAGTTTTAATATGTCGAAAAAAGCATCTCTTTTTTTATTATTTTGGTAAGAGGACACAGTGACAAATGATGCACGTTGTAGCACCAAGTGCCTTTCCTCCGGATTAGTGACAGTCTGAGATTCCCATTTTCTCAAACTATAAGTTTGGCTTATTTTTAATCCACAAGTATTCGGTTTGATAAAATGACTTGGGAAAAATCAAGTTGTTTAATTTATTTCGAGAAGCACAAAGAACCACTTTGATATTTCTGAATATGTATAAAGTACAAGAAACATTATAACTTAACCATTTTTTTTTACCGGTAAATTTAAAGTATTTAATATTTAATACTACAGTGTTTAAACGTATAAAAGTTTAATTAAATGTTAGGAGTGAGGAAGTAAAAAAAAAAATAAGGTTGCATCCAACCATTAATTTATTTGTTTGTTTATAATGCATCCAAGGTAACATCAGAAATAAAGTTGAAAACATCAATCAAATCAGCTTTCATCACTACTAGTCCAGTTTATACTTACTTGAAACATTAACCAGCAATAGCTTTACTTAAGAAAAGATATATTACTTCAAAGCGTGAAGGCGAAGCAGAATATGGCATGGCATAAAGAATGGTTAAAATTACATTGGCCCGTGTTGATTCCCAGCCAAGATAAACTCTTATAGATCGATTGTTATCATAACATAGCATAATTAAAAATCCAAACTGACAGCATTCAATTTTTTAAAAAGTAAAAGAATGGCAATAGTTGCTGCAAGTTACTTTAAGTGTACCAATGTAAAAAAAAGTAAAACAAATGTTATTAAAGCACATGGAATTATGTGTGAATAAAAATTACCCCACAAAATAAAAAAATAAAATAAAAAAACTTCTGATTTTCCCCCTTCATGTGGGAAAGTATTATCATGCTGTGCGCCTATTGCTAACGGATTAGGGTTCAATATCTTAAAAAAAAAGAACACCTTTGAGTAACAATATATTAAAAATACCTATAAAAGATTCTTGTATTGTATTTCAATGCATGTATTAAATGTTTGTATCATACTGCATCTTCATGATATTTCTGGCTTTGTCGCTTGAATAAAATGAAATCTAAGAATGTTTGTGAGACCATATCATTTTCTAAAAGTTAAAGCAGCAATCTTTTGTCCTACCAATTTGATTTGTTTTTGTTTATCAAGTAATACAAAATGCTTTTCTGCATATTTGCTTGAAAATTTTTCTGCCGATAAAGACTAATTGTAATATCTTGAAATTGTAAAGTTTTTTGTAATAAGCTATACTCTCAAACCTGTTTTAGTTTCCCAATATCTGTTTTCTCATTTTTCAGGTCTTAAATTATTGATTGGAAAAAAAATTTTTTTTCTCCAATTTTCATCCTCGACCTTGACCATCAGTCTAACTTTCCAAAAAAGGTTTATTACCGTTTATTGCCATCATATCAAAGCAACTACTCAAGGAATCTAATTATTTGCCATTCAATCATATCAAATAACTTGAACGTCATCACTATCTCTAACCCAATCCATTAAGCACCTCCACAGCCGCTCAACCCAAACTCCCATCACATCAGAGCCAATTCAATCCATTTTACCATACATCTGCTACTATATTATATAGACACATATATATACCACTACCACCCATACATATGAATAGATCAGTTATAAAAACACAGAGAGAATTCAATGAATCGATGGATGAACTTACATCAGCATCGCCATCAATGTTAGAGTGGGTTTAGTTCCGATAAAAGGAAATTCTAGCAAAATCCATTCTTAGCCATGATAATCTCGCATCATTGTTGTTTTTACGATGGATTCTCATGTGAAAAAGGCACTTGAAAGTGTTGGGCATGACCCAGTATATTTAGAGTGAACAGAAGGGCGCCAAACAAAGCGGGAACAAGCCGTGATTCAGCACTAGTGCTATTTTCAGGCTGAAAGCGCATTTTTCTCAACTTTGTCTCTATTTTCCTGCGCTCATGTCTTAAACGAGGACAGAATGAGGTCTGAAATGTTCTCGATTAACACGAGTTAAAACTATAGAGATATTTTATTGGCTAAAGCTAAATCGAGCACTTTGATTGGCGGACATAACCACAGCTGTACTGATGAAAGACCACAACAAAAAAGTAAATATATACAATTGAAGCGTCATTTTATCTATTGATAATGCAAAAGTAATCTGACAGTTCAGATTTAACGTCATTTACTACCCACTCAATGCTCATTTACTAAAAAGGAAAAAAAAACTAGCCTTTTCTCTTTAATGTCTACAATACACTCTCAACAAAGTCGTGCACTAAATAAAGTTCTCCCACAAGAAAGTAAAAAAAAGAGAAAAAGTATTTTACAATTAAAAATGGGTTTTTATTATTTTTGCAAATTTTTAGAAATTGCCACAGATGGTCAATTCACGCATCTGTTGCAATACATCATCCACACGACTATCGGCCGTTTCACTATCGGGTGGGAAATAATGCCTCAAACTCTCCAACTGTTCATAACTTGTTTGACTAAATCTCAATTGTGACTTGACCAGTGCCTCAAAGGAAGGGTCGATATAAGGCACTCTCAATTCAATCACCTTTGGTAAATCATTGATGATGATTGTATTTAAACTTTCATACATTTCGCGTGCTAAATTCGCCTCTTGTTCGGCCTATTAAATATATAAGTTTCTGATGATTTTTTCTTTCTGAAACATTTCCTTACCCTTGGCAACCGTTGGGGATCTTCTGAAGGTCTATCTACCAGCTTTCTCACCTTGGCTCTTTGTGAATCGTAATCCAAAAGTTTCTTTTGACGACGTTTAATGGCTTCATTGACTTCAGGAAAATAAGAACAGAATCTACCAATGGGTTCCAATACGGTGGTACGATAAGCAGTATCCTGGCCAAAAATGTTAAAAAGAATGCCCATTGTTGTTTTTCTTTTTCTAGCTTTACCAAGTTTGATCGTGCTTCTTCATCCAACTTTTCAATGACTCTTTTGTATTCCATACCAGCGGGACCCATGGGTGCCGATTCATCATAAAATCCTTCCATGGTCTGTGCAATGCGTACTTGGGCCGTTGTCATTGCTTTTTAAAGAAATAATTTTAATGTCAACAGATTGGGACCAACATTGTTCTCCTTACCTCGCATAGAATCTAAATATCCCTTGGATTCTTTAGCAAGTTTTTCCGACTTTTTTTCAAGACTAGATAAAAAAGTAAGTTGTACTATTATTTTTGGAATGTGCTTCTCTCTTTATACTTTTTAAAACGTTCAAGTTCTTCTTCAAATTCGCCATCATATGTACGGTCAGAACCACCCGTTCTTTGTTTAATCTAAATTCCTTTTTAAATAAATAATGTCAAAACAAGTTGCACAAAAACGGTTACACTTTGACCAGCTCTGTTCAAATTCTTTTTAAAGCCTGAACTAAAAAATAAAACCAATGAATACATCAATGTGAAACAAGAGAACAAACGTACTTACAGAAAACTCATACTTGTGTGAAAATATTTTTTAAAAAAAAGAGAGGAAGAGGAAATATATAAAAGAGAGAGAGAGAAAAGGAAATATTGGTTTGAAACCCCGTGGAAATCGATTTTGTGTGTGACGTGGCTTGACATGTTCTATTTTACTCCTTGGCATGAAAATGGATTTATAAATGACTTTTTTTTTTTTTTTAAAAACAATGACTTGGCCTAGAAAGAGTTATAGACTACATATTGATTTATAGTGGAATGGTTTTCCAAAAAAAAAAAAAATCTGTAAAAGGGTTCAATTGTGCTTGACAACGTTTGATGTGGACTTTCCTTAATTATGTAGATGTAAAAAAAAAGAGGGAGTAATTTTATACATATATTGCATGCAAAAGCATCCTTTTTGGTGATGCGTAAAAGATGCTGTATGTTCAAGAAAGGAACACGGCATCATATTGCTTTTCTCTCTCTTTAAACCCCCCCCCGTTGCTCCATTACGTAAGCAATGCAAAACTAAAAAGAAAAATTCGGTTTTGGTCTTGAAACGGAATGTATCGTAGATCTTTCCCTTTTTCAATATACTATTTGTCAAAAAAGTACGTTCTTTTGATTGATTTATTGAACATTTTTCTATCAGTCGTTACAATATCATCAAATGATGTTGCTTATTTAACATTCATTTACCAACCCCCATCAAAATGCTACAATGGTTTTTCTCCCTCTCCATTTGGTCTCTTTTCTTTGAGTCCATCACTAAGTTCATACATATCTATTTACATTTGGAATCTAATACAGTGATCCTTCAAAAAAAAAATAGACTAGTCGCACAGAACAGGAATACAGTCATACTCTGTCCAGCTCAGAAAAATCGTTCATAAACAGAAATGCGCAACCATTCATTGAAACTAAACTTGAGCTATCCGGCGGAAAAAAGGAGATTAAGAGGTCTTTATTGGTAGGGCACCTTGTATATAAATCTTTTACTAAATCTTAGTATGAACATTTTCATGGCATTTGTATATTCCCATGGTGCGAGCTTGTTTGATTTTGAGAAAATGTGTGGCACCTTTACTCGTGTCGATGGTAGGGTATTTCATTTATCCGGGCAATATTTGTTTATAGAAAACTTGTGACAGATCAAAGCCCATTTTTATTTTTCCCAAGGTGCTTTCCAAAGAGTTACTTACAAGTGGCTCATCATCAAGATGTTGATTGGTTTTTTGAAGTAAAAAGTCATAAAAAGAAGTATGACCGTCTTGGTATTATTTAAAAAAGAAAAAAGAGGATGATGAATAGATAAAATCCCACAATGTTTGTTGTGATATTTATGCTTAGCCTATCGAAAGTTTGACGTACGTATAAAAGAGAGTGGATGAGAAAACATAATTCTTCTCATCTCTTTATCATGCTTCAACAACTTCTATGGTGTGCTTTGATTTGTGCAGTGAGTGCCGAAACACTTTGTCGCGAATGTGGAGACAACGGCGTGACATTTACTTTTGATTCTCCCAAAGGCTACTTCTCTGCGCATGTGGAGAGCTGTGCGTGCGATAGTCGGCAAAAGGTGACATCGTTACAGGATGGCTCTGTGGTGTTTCAAGACTTGCCAGGTGCATCGTTTGTCATGAATACGCGTACGTGGGCACGAAAATGCGAACAGTGGTCTGAAGAAACTCCTTGTTGTACTTTTTGAGAAATAATAAAAGCCTCATTCAGCTTCATTTGGGGGAAACAATGCTTTGAAGAAGCCCTCTTTTTTACATTTATGGATTTTTTTGCATTTTAAAAGAATGATTTGAAGTTTCAATAAAATTTAGTATAAATAATCCAATGCTTTTCTCAAGACCTCTCAATATATACAACACATTCAATCATCATGCTTTCATCACCAAAATATAGTCTTCTCTTCATTCTTAGTCTTTTAGCCTTCTTCCAAACCACGTTTGCTGCAGAGACGCTTTGTCGTAACTGTGGTAGAGACGGTGTCGCCTATACCTTTGACTCCCCTCAAGGACATTTCGAAGCATACTCTAGAGGCGCCCTCTGTTTACGCAGAACCATGGCACGCTCCATCGATGGCCCCGTTTTCCAGGACCAAGGCCATCAGACATTTTCCATCTCTGGCCGTGGCTGGACAAGAACATGCACGACTCAATACCCCAATCAATCATGTTGTACCATTGTTTAAAATAAAGGACTTTTATACATATATTTATTGACATTTTGTTTCAATAATGGAAGGACCGATTTCCTCATATTCTTTCTTTGAGATCCATACTTGATGGAATGTGCTTGATGAGGCGAGGATGGAACCACCCAACCAACTGCTATTCTTGCGTTCGGTTTGATTACCTGCAGCATGTACCTTTACTTTACTCTATATAAAAAGAAATGAGTGAAAAATATATAGATATTTTAAAATAAAACTTACACCAGGCACCATCATAGGCAAATCATTACTTAATCTTTCAGAGAAGCCAGGGAAAAGTGTATTACCGCCGGTCACAATGACATTATTAAATAACAAGGGTCGTAAATCAATATCGCATGCATTGATACTGTTCAGTACCAATTGCGATACGCCCACTGTATGTTGAAGTTGCTGTGGCGAGAGGCCTAATGAAGGGATCTTTTGTGTTTCTCTTCCAGGTGCCACAGGTGGCTTTTTTTTTTTAAGAAAAGAAGTGTGAACATATATTAATATATATACATATAGAATGCACATTTACCATGCGAATATAATGAGGATTGAATATGATTTCAGGTACTCTATAGCGCTCAGCACCGAATAAATTATTATAACCGTCAGGGAATTCGAATGGTTTTTGAGGTCTCTGTGTCATCATGCTAGCGAAATAGAATGTAAATCAACACACTCTCATACTGATCTTTTATATCTTACTGTTCATCATAAGGGATCTCGGATACTTGAGAAACAGACTCTTTGTATTCATGAATGACTCTCTGTATATATATATTTTCCCATCGTCAATATATTTCAACTTCCATTTCTATCCTTCAAAACTTACAGAGATCTGATAATCATCAAAGCTTGTCGCTGTATCCGGTCTATTACGTAATTGAAGTTGGGGCAATTGACCCTGTCTGACTTGCTTCTTACTGGCAATCTTATACAATGGTGTGACATCGAGTTGAAGTTGACTGTTGAGGTATTCTCTGATTTGCTGGCTTAGCACGTTACCGCCAATGGACTGATGCAGGACACCCTTCTTTAATACATAGCCATCATAGACAGGCACTGCACTGGTGACATCACCACCTGAATTTAATACAAGTGCGGTGGCTCTACCTACAGAGAACCTATTTTTAAAATAGCAGGTGAATATATGTCTTTCGTTTTATATTCTCTTTGTTCGTCTTACGCTGTCATGACGGCATCTTTGGCAACATAAAACGCAGGCGATTCAAACTTTTCAAATGCCAATTCCATCAATTTTTCGCGATTCTCTGCCGAATTCCATGCAGGTTCTGTGCACAGCAAGGGATGTTGTGATGCGTCGACACGCAACAAGTCTGAAAAGGCAGACTGCCAGATCTTTTCCACTGCATCCCAATCTTTAATGAGCCCGTTTTCCATTGGGTTTTGAATGTCCATATTTTTTCTCCACGTGTTGATTTTGGCGTCGCCAATAAAATAGTCGCTGTCGCGATAGCCGTAAGAGGTGGGGAGTGTTACTTTGGGTGCATCTTCGCCTGCGAAACCAACACGTGTGGAAGTGGAGCCCATATCCAACACAAGCGCGTTGACATCATCTAAAAATAAGTGTGAATGTCAGTTTATAAGTGTAAAAGAAAAAGGGGGTTGCGTTGTGCTTTACCACCACCGTAAGTCACCATGTTTTATTATTATGAAAAAATCTATTAAAAGAGAAAGCTGGCTCTTTTTTGAAGTGCCTGGTTCATCTTTTTTTTTATATTTTTTTTTCCAAGTGTTGTCTTTTTGCCGGACCATGACCGGACCAAATGATCGGACCAACATGCTGTTTTGTGATGTGAAAATAGATCAAAGTACACATGTACTCGATCTGTAGTATATACACAACAAGGTTGATATCTATTTAGATGTTGGAGGAGACCGTCTTGCTGTTTAGTTGATATGACTTGTTTTCTCCAATTGAATGAAAAAGAAAGAGAGGGGATAGCACGTCCTTTATGTTCTTACGTAATACCAACATGCCATGATATAAAAGTGGCACTTGCTTTTAAAAGTACAAGCAGGCAAAGCAAGCTACTCTAGATAAGCACTTGCCATTCTCTTTCTGACTCCCGTTTATGCTTAAGCTTTTTTTTTTTTTTTTACAAAACGACATGCCGTTTTCCATTTGTGAAAACACACCAATGGTGACTTTCTTTTTTTCTGGCCCTTAATAAAAAAATATTTTTTCTAAACGAAAAAGAATTTCTCTCTCTCTCTTATTTGAACTATAAAAATGGCAGATAATACCAAGCCCGCAGAGACCACCAAGGCCACTGAGCCCGAAGTTCTTACCATTGCTGACAGCAACGTCATGGGAAAGTACAAGGATGCTGCCAACATTGCTAACAGTAAATATCAATCAAGACTTGTAAAAGACGCGTTTTTGATGGCTGACTATTTCTTTTTTCTTATAAAATAGCTGTTCTTGACCAGGTTCTCAAGCTTTGTGTTGTTGACGCCAAGGCTATTGATATCTGTGTTGCTGGTGACAAGGCCATCAACGAAGCCACCAAGAAGATCTACAACAAGGGAAAGGCCAAGGTTACCAAGGGTAAGTTTGTAACATGAATATAATTTTTTTATTGTGGCTGAGACCCTGTTTTTTTTTGTCTTTTTTTTTCTTTTATTACAATAATAGGTATTGCCTTCCCTACCACTGTTTCCATCAACAACTGTGTTGCTCACTTCTCTCCTCTTCCTTCCGACCCCGAGGCCAAGACTGCCTTGAAGGAAGGTGATGTTGTCAAGATGTAAGTATATTAAAAAAAAAAAGGGGGATAACCATAGAAACAAAGTGCTTATGAATCCATTTTTATAAAAGCCAATTGGGTGCTCAAATTGACGGTTACGGTTCCACTGTTGCCACCACCGTTGTTGTTGGTGCCAATGGTGCCGTCACTGGCGCCAAGGCCGATGTCATCCAGGCCGCCCGTACCGCCCTTGAGGCCGCTGTCCGCATGATCCGTCCCGGTAACAAGAACATGGAGGTCACCAAGACCGTTGACAAGATTGCTGAGGCTTACAACGTCAAGGCCGTTGAGGGTATGTTGACCCACAACCAACTCCAAAACAAGACCGATGGCGAGAAGCAAATCATCTTGAACCCCACCGATCTCCACTTGCGTGATTTCAAGCGCGTCGAGTTTGCCGAGAACGAGGTGTACGCCATTGATATCCTCATCTCCACTGGCGAGGGTAAGGTCCGTCCCTTGAAGACCCGCACCACCGTCTACAAGAAGACCGGTGTCCGTTACCAACTCAAGATGGCTGCCTCCCGCGCCGTCTTCTCCGAGATCCAGACCAAGGCCGGCTCTTTCCCCTTCTCTCTCCGCGATCTTGAGGATGAGCGCAAGGCCCGCATGGGCATTGTCGAAGCCGCCAAGCACCAGACCGTGCTCCCTTACGACGTCATGTACGAACGTGACGATGCCGTTGTCGCCCAATACATGACCACCCTTCTTGTCGCCAAGAACGGTAACATCATGGCCACCAACCCCCGTTTCGATGCTGTCGAGATCAAGTCGGATAAGGAAATTAAGGATGAGGAAATCGTCAAGCTCCTTGCTACCTCTTATGAGGCTCCCAAGAAGAAGAAGTAAATTCATTTGCCAGCATTTCACACCCACAACCC
>VCJM01001319.1:56653-66968 GCA_024139495.1 Backusella sp. ASU-2019c | reverse complement strand
TTTTTTTTTTTTTGCTTTTTTAAATAAAAGGAAAAGGAAAGAAGTATCTTTTGTACATTTTTTAATTATATTTGCGTGAAAGGTTGAAAATGGACCTATTTTTGATGATATGATTGTTAGAAGTGAACAAGTGTATAAGTAATTGTCTTACATTTTGGATCCTTGGTTGAACTTTGACATGTATGCATCCTCTAATGCGGATTGTGTAATGGAAGAATCTAGGATATATATTTATTTACTACCACTTTCTAAAATAGTACATCTTTTCTCTTTTCTTTACCTGATAAATCACTAAATGATGAACCCACAGAATTAAGGGCGCTTGAAGGCGTCACTGGCTGAGCAGCAGGCGATCCCTGTGTGGGCGTATGCTCTCTTTTTAATTGCTGCATTGACACCGACAACTGTCGACTTTGATCCATCTTTCGTGGTAAAAAGGCAGGCTCTTCCATCTGCAACTTCATTCGTTCAAAATGGCTACTAAACTCTTCCTCTCCATCCTCGTCCTCGCCTTTGGATTCCTCTGATGCTTCGTGGTCCCTTGCATCCTCCTCCTCATCTTCGGTTTCCGTCTCGCCTCCAATCTCCCTTATTCTTGTTCCTAGCTCCTCCTCCTCGGATGATAGCTTGTGCTCCTCTTGCTCGCTATCCGATGCATCGGATGGGCTCTGTTGGCTGGATATGCTTTTGTATACGGAATCACTCAGGGGTGCGTCTTGCTGAGTCGAGGTATAGGATGAGGCCATCTCTCTTTCTGGTATGCGAGGTGATATGTTTGACAAGTTGGATAACACCATCGACTCATCTCGATGACGCTTAGGTTGCTCCTCTTGTTGAAATGTATTTGAATATCGCACAGATGCTATGAAAAAAAGGGAAGGGACCATAAGGATACATGTTATAGGATATGAAGAAGAGATATACTTGCTTGGTTTTGATGATGATGTTGTTGTTTGTACAGGGCTTTTCGTATTTCGACTACCATTGAGTCGTAGCTGTTGTTGGATACCACGCAACTGCGTTTCATAAATAAACGCAGCATGTCGAACAAGGTAAGATGTGGGGACGCCTAACTGTTCTGCAATGTAGTTCCCTTTTTTGATCTATTTTAGTAAAGGCACAACGTGTAGACTCGTCCTTTTTATTTATATACTTTACAATCTGTATTCTTTTGACTCATGTATTGCCACAACTTGTGGTCCATTTCATCGGTCCACACAATCTACAAGAAAGTATAAGTCAAAGGAGACTCTATTTTATAATCAAGATAAAGTACTCTACAGATGGAGGCTCAATGAAACCCTTTGGTCTCTTAAAAGGTAAGCGAATGACTACATGAAGTGTATCCTTTTCAAGTCCCATGATATGTAGATAAAGTAATGAAAAAAGAGAGAGAGAAAAATATACAGGTTTGATCATGCGTGCAAAGCACCTTTTTATTTATTTATTTTGACTCCGAAAAAAGAAATTTTAATCATCTTGATTTATTGCGACCATCCTGGTGGCATTTTTCATGTTGACTCTACTGTTTTTTTCAAGAAAATGAGAGAAAAAAAAACTTAGCGGCCCATTAAATAGAACTGATAAAAACATAGAAACTTACGACGTCGAATAGTCTAGGGAAGAGGCGAGCAACAGACGACCAGGAACGTAAAGTCGTGTACAAGATGAACGACCCCAGTGGAATACCGGGAGAGCCCTTTGCCTAGCTTTTCCAATTGAAACTGGAAATAGGATTAATATTCACAGTAGAGTCCCAATTTTGGATACACCGAGTTTGGAAACTTTGCACAATTGGAAACACCATTTTTGATGGAAAAGGTAGCTGAAAACAATATTCCTGCTGCATAGCTTGGTTTTATTGGCTCTAACAGAAGCTTAAACACAACTCCGGAAACTGGATACCCCTATTTTGATCCACCCTTCTGTATCCAAAATCGAGACTCTACTGTAACGAGTGATGAAACCATGATCCTTCCCAAGGGACATAATGGAAGCTTGTAATGTATTGACCCGAACCTAGTTTGACGTGTAATGTATATAAAGATTTCCAAATGAAATTGTAGTTATACAGCATGATAAAACGATACAAGGTGTCGTCTTGGAGAACGACTTGATACATTTGATGATACTTAATTGAATTAGTTCACATTTTTTATTCAGTTGGTACTCTATCAATACGTTTAAAACTACCTAATTATGTACTTAATCAAGGAAGATGACACTCGTGATAAAACCGATCAATCTATCACCATCTTTCACTTTAAACAAGTAGATTTATCAAATTAAAATGTTAGTTTTTAAAATATTATTTTATTTAGAACGCAATTAATTTTATACACAAAGTAACATATTAATGATGATAAAATTCTTTAATCTTGTTTAAAAGCCGTAATCGTTTCATCATGGAGTTCTGTGCTTTTTCACTCCCGTAAGAAACGGCTAGTTTGAAATGTTTTTCTACTTTTTCTTTGTTTTTAATAGTGCCTTGGCGGTTTTTGAACATGGTTCCAAGATAAAAATGGGATTCTCCATAAATAAACGACTCTTGTTCCATAGAGCAGAACTTTGAGCTATCTATACCTTGATCATATGTGGCACCTGGGTTTAGGCTCTCCCCTATCACCTTAGAAAACCATTCAAATGAAACCGCATAGTCCTTTTTCACTCCCTTTCCGTAATAGTATATCAATGCAATGTGATAATAGGCATTTTTGCAGCCTTCTTTTGCAGCATTTTTGTAATAAGTTAGAGCTTTGCTGTAATCTTTCTCGACACCTTGACCATAATAATAGATGGCTCCCAGGTTACTATTCGCAGCGCTATGGTTTTGTTCTGCTGCCTTTTTAAACCATTGGATTGCTGAATCGATATCCTCTTCGGTTCTCTGACCATTTTTATATATATTTCCAAGTTGATTTTGGGCGTCACTGTCACCTTCTCTAGCTGCTATTCTATAATATACAATTGCTTTGGTGTAATCTTTCTCAACGCCTTGACCATAATAATAGATGACTCCCAAGTTATAACTTGCATTTACATGGTTTTGTTCTGCTGCCTTTTTAAACCATTGGATTGCTGAATTGATATCAGTTTCGGTTCCCTGACCATTTTTATATATATTTCCAAGTTGATTTTGGGCGTCACTGTCACCTTCTCTAGCTGCGATTTTGTAATATTCAATTGCTTTGCTGTAATCTTTCTCGACACCTTGACCATAATAATAGATGACTCCCAAGTTATAACTTGCATTTACATGGTTTTGTTCTGCTGCCTTTTTAAACCATTGGATTGCTGAATTGATATCAATTTCGGTTCCCCAGCCTTTGCCATACATACATCCAAGTTCAAATTGGGCGCCACTGTGATCTTGTCCAGCTGCAATTTTATAATATTCAATTGCTTTGCTGTAATCTTTCTCGACACCTTGACCATAATAATAGATGACTCCCAAGTTATAATTCGCAGTGCTATGGTTTTGTTCTGCTGCTTTTGTATACCATTGGATTGCTGAATCGATATCCTCTTCGGTCCCTTGGCCATCTTTATACATATCTCCAAGTCGATTTTGGGCGCCAATATGACCTACTCGAGCTGCTATTCTATAATATACAATTGCTTTGGTGTAATCTTTCTCAACGCCTTGACCGTCATAATGGATGTCTCCCAAAATAGCACTTGCAGTACTCTGGCTTTGTTCTGCCGCTTTTCTATGCCATTGGATTTCTGACTCGTCCTCGATTGCCCAGCCATATTCGTGCATGTATCCAAGTCGATTTTGGGCGCCAATGTGGCCCACTCCAGCTGCTATTCTATAATATTCAATTGCTTTGCTGTAATCTTTATTGACACTTTGACCATTATAATAGATGTATCCCAAAATAGAACTTGCAAAAATACGATTTTGGTATACTGCCTTCTTATGCCATTGGATTGCTGAATCGATGTCCTTTTCGGTTCCCTGGCCATTGTTATACATATATCCAAGTTGATTTTGGGCGTCGTTGTCACTTTCTCCAACTGCGACTTTATAATATCCAATTGCTTTGTCATAATCTTTCTCCACGCCTAAACCATAAAAATAGATGCGTCCCAAATTATGGTTTGCAGGAATATGGTTTTTGGCTGTCGCTTTTCTATACCAGTGGATGGCTGAAATGTCATTTTTTTCGGTTCCATAGCCTTGTTGATACATGATTCCTAGTTGATTCTGGGCTTCACTTTCTCCTTGTTCAGCTGCAATTTTAAAATAATGGAATGCTTTTTCGTGATCTTTCTCGACACCGTAACCCCAAAAGTAGATGACTCCTAAACCGTAGCATGGAAGACTATTGTTCTGGACCCCTGCTTTTTCATAGCATTCGATTGCTGAAGCAATATCTCTTTTAGTTCCATACCCACGGCCATACATATACCCTTCTCGATTTTGAGCATTGGCGTCATTTTGTTCAGCTGCAATGTTATAATATTCAGATGCTTTATTTAGATCTTTCTCTACACCTTGTCCATTGAGATACATGTGTCCCAATTTATAGTTTGCAAGAATGTCATTTTGGCCTGCTGCTTTCTCATACCAGTAGATAGCTGCGTTGATATCCCTCTTCGCTCCGTAACCGTTCTCAATCAACATTGCTAATTGATTTTGGGACTCCTTGTCTCCTTGCTCCGCTGCAGCTTTATAATATTCAAAGGCTTTGCTATATTCTCGATTAACACCATAGTCACCACTAACGTAGATTCCTCCCAAGTTAAAGCATGCAATAACATGATTTTGATTTGCTGCTTTTATATACCATTCAATCGCTGCAATAGTATTTCTTTCGGTTCCATGACCATTTTGGTACATGAATCCTACTTGATTCTGTGCGTTAATTTCTCCACGTTCAGCTGCCATTTTATAATATTGAAATGCTTTGCTGTAATCTTTATCGGCACCGTGGCCGTTATGATACATAGAACCGATGTTGTACATAATATTGTGATTTGATGGAGACTGATTCTCTTGGTGCCAGCTCATTATTTTTTCGTAGACATCGGTCATTTGATTGTTGATTATGGATTTCAGAAGTGAGCTTGCTGCAGGGTATTCTCCACTAACTGCTTTGTGCAAATAGTATAGCACCTTTTCCTTGACTTTGTGATCCGAAAAATCCCCATAACTAATCATTGCCAAGTAATAGCTGCTATGGCTGTAATATTGCCCGACATCTACATGTATATTTACTTCGAGTTAGAAAATAGATTTATTTGCTACCATAAAGAAGTATTAATATACCTGGTATTGCTTTATCAATAATCATTTTAAAGTATTTCGTTGCTTTATGAGTATTAGGTTCAACAATTACTGCTACTTTGTCTGATCCTGTGGAACTGGTACTGGAACCTTTATAAACGCCATAATGATATATTAAACCTAGTTCGTATATGTCTTCTTTTTTTAAATGATTGGCCACTGACTCCCACAGTTCCAGTTTTTTCAAATAGTTTACTGTATTTTTTGAATCAGGATGTTTAGAGCCAATATTCAGGAAAGTTGTAGCTTTGTTTTCTCCATATATTTCATGAGATGCTTTAAAATATTCCCATGCCTTTTCGTAATTACTAAGTGTTCCATAGCCATAGTAGTACATACAACCCAATCGATAATAGACTTTTCCAAAGAATGCACGCTCAGGTTGATCTATACTTTTCTCCAGTTTAACAAGCCTGAATAAGAAGTAAAGTAATTTTACATTAAATGAGCTATCTGAATCGCCATTTTCATAATTGAGCTCTAGATGGGACCGAGCTATTTCATTTCCCTGTAGTGCTGATATCGAAAACCATTTGAATGCTTTTAGAAGGTCCCTATGTTCTATTCCCTCGTTTTCATAAAGTGTGCCTAGAGTAAACTGTGCCTTGCTGTCGCCATTTTCTGCTGCATTTTGATAATAATCAAACGCTTTTGATACATCTGACTTTACGCCATACCCTTGCTGATAAATGTTACCCAAGGCATTTAAAGCGTCATTGTTGCCTGTCATAGCCGACTGATTGTATAATTCAATTGCTTTTTTGTAATCTTGTTTAACACCAAATCCTAACTCGAATAATCGACCTAAACGAAATAAGGATGGATCATGAGAGTACTCGATCGCTTTGGAATACCATTCGTTTGCGCTAACCAGATCGGAACCAGATCCCATTTCTTCGTAAGTCCTTCCAAGCTGATATTGTAGATTAGGGTTTCCTGTGTCTGCTACAAACTCCCACATTTTCAGACATCTATCATAGCCAAGAGCGATATCCTTGAATCTAGTTTTAAGTTCGACCATTGAATGCTTCCAAGCGAGTTTACTAGTTATTTTGGTGGCAAGTTCAGCTAGTGGATGCCCATAGTTCGCAGCTGAAATATATAAATCAAAGGCTTGTATATAGTCTTGTTTTGTACCATTCTCATCGTGAAAGAGTTGAGCCAAACGGTATAGTGCATTTTTGTGCCCTTTATCTGCTGCGATCCAGTAGAACATGATTGCTTTCTTTAAATCTCTTGCTATAGATATCCCTTCTTCAAAGAGTATACCGAGCTGATATGAGGCATCAATATATCCACCTTCTGATGATTTTGAAAGTAACCTGATTCCTTCTTGGATATTATCATGATTTGAATCTTCTATGTTTAAGAGGCCTAGCTTATACTGAATGATGATATTCCCAGATTTTACTAATTCTCCCAGCATCTCTTTGAACGTTGCCTGTATCCTGTTTTGGGCTGCTTTATGCAACTTGAATAGTAGATCAGCTGTTTCACTGGGTCCTTTATGTGAGACTTCTGTGAGAAAACCAAAGGCTCTTCGAAAATTATTTGAGGTGTATCTTCTAAGATATATACAAGCTAGATTGTACGTAGCGTCAGAATTTCCATTCATACTCGACTTGGTATAATAGTTTGATGACATAATCCAATCCTGGTATACATTCTTTCCTGTGTCATAAATAAGTCCTAGTCGATATTGGGCTTTTGAGTTGTTTTTTGATGATGCTAATTCATACCACTTATTTGCTTGTTGAAAGTCTACTGTACGTATGTACGAAGTTGAATTATAGTGGAATATAGATTCGTGTTCATAGTGATATCCCAAGTTGTACTCTAAAGAGTCCAAGCCATACTCGCAAACCATTTTGAACATTTCGGCCACTTCATTGTAATTGATATCAAAGTTTTTCCTGTAGTCAATTGGAACTTGAAAAATATTTTCAGCATCCTCACAACGAAGATCTCTAGATTCGCTAAACAATGTGTACGCCTGGATGAAATCCTGTTTGACTCCGATACCGTCAAGGTGCATTATGGCAAGTCTGTATTTCGCTTCAGGATGGCTTTGATCAGCAGCCATCTTGTAATATTTAAACGCGTTTCCAACAGAAAAAACAGAATTATTTTTATCAGAGTACAGCTTTCCAAGTCTGAACTGGGCATTCAAACAACCTAAATTTGCTGCCCTTTCATGCAAGAACAAAGCTTGTTGGAAATTAAGCTCAACTCGGTTTCCAATTTCGAACATTTTTGCCAGTCTGTATAGTGCCTCTGGATATTTCAGTTTCGCCAATTCTGTATAAATTTGAATTGCCTGTGGTACATCCTGGCGTAGACCTTCTCCTATTTCTCGTAGAAAACCTAGTTGACATTGAGCATCTTTATGTTTCTTTTCTGCAGCAAACGTATACTGTCTACTGGCTTCCAGTGGGTCCCTTCTAACACCAAGTCCCTGATAATACAATTGACCCAGTTGATACTGCGCTTCCCCATCTCTTTGCTTAGCAGCACTAGCGTACCAAATACTTGATTTCAAATAGTCTTGCTCAACACAATCATCATTTTTATATATTTCGGCAATGATACACTGTGCTTTAGTGAGCCCAGTTTTGGCAGCTTTACGGATCCACCTGAAGGCAGTATCTTTATCTTGTTGGAATTGATTTCCATCATAGTAGCTCAGGCCAATTTCAAGCATAGCATTGCCATCCTTCTTCATCGCATTTGAGGCTAGCTTTTTGAATGTATTTAATTTAACAGGTTCGGTTATAGCATCCACGTCATCTCGGAGTCTTGAGCACAGTCCTTTCTTGAAATGTCTTTTTGGCGATTCTTCTTGGAGCAATCGGCCTGTTTCATCTTTGGTAGGAGTACTGCTATTGTTATCAAGTAAGTCCAAGCAATTCTGAGCCACTTGGCTGCCTTCTTTTGCGGCTCTATTGTACCATTCAGCTGCCTTGACAAGATCTTGATCCACAATTTCACCCTTTCGGAAAATACACCCAAGGGAAATCAGTGCTTTTACGTTGCGCATCTTAGCAGCTTGAGAATACCAATAGATTGTCCTCGAATAGTCAATATCAGCACTAAGACCATGCTGATACAGAAGAGCGAGCCCACTTCGGGCATAGACACTTCCGTTTTCGGCAGCTTCAGTGTACCATTTGAAAGCCTCACGATAGTTCCATTTCATGCCGTGATGTGCATGATAGATACTAGCAAGGTTGTACTGAGCGTCAGTATTTCCTTTTTTGGCAGCCAACGTATAAAACTCGATGGCACGAGAAGTGATTTTTCTGATCCCATAACCATGTTGATAGAGGAAGCCCAAAGTTAAATGAGCATCGACGGTGTCCTGCTTTCGACATTCATGTAGAAGCTCGGTAAAAAATGCTTTTGTCTTGGTCAATTCACTCGCCATTTGCTCCAGTCTGTACTCGAACAATTCACGTATCTTGTGTTGTTTCTTGAACTCTGGTTGAGTCCATTCCTCTTCCTTGGCATTCCTCTGTCCACGACAATACATGCTCTTTTCAGCGTGATAAAGATTATGAAGACGAGTTAAAGCCTTTGGATAGCCTTGAATAGCAGATTTCATATACCACTGATAGGCTATGAATTCGTCCTTTTCTGTTCCTTTACCAAGAGCGTAAAGATCGCCTAGTAAAAACTGAGCCTTCATGTTTTTCTGCTCTCCAGTCAGGCTGAGCCAATAAAATGCTTTTTCATAGCTGTCAGATAGATCCGTTTTTAGGCAGTATGCTTCGCCTGGAGTATACATAATTAGCATTTATAAAAGAAAAACTACAGTGAGAAAAAAAACACTCACCAATATCAAGCTGAGCGAAGGAATCGTCTTCTTCAGCCTTCTTAATAATGTTGGGATCAAGATCCGGGATGTCCTTGGGTAGTTCAACTAAATCTAATGAGAGAATTTATTAGGATTCTGTTTATGCTCATTAACTCATTTAACATACATTGCTTTTTCCTTTTGCTCATCTTGTAAATAAACTTGTGTGAGAAGAAGCAAAGCCAGAATTTTAATTAAAAGTAAATATGTTATTCTTTTTGTTCTCACTAAAACCTTTTGTGGTACATTGTAAATTCGTGGCTCCATATTGAAAATAAGGTAACGAACGAATAAAGGCACTTTTGATTTTTCTTCTACTATTCATTCTTGATCAATTACTATGTCCCTTATCAAGTTTAATTAAAGTAAGATTGGTTCTTCTCCACAGACAGGTTTGGTATTGGTGAAACCAACATGGCTTGCTGTCTCTTTTTGTTTCGATAGTTATTGCAATTGTACTACGGTAGCGCAATGTTTATATTGTTTTGTTGGGACCCTAACCCTTCTTGTGTTTAAACTAAAACATCTCAAACAGCAACCCTCTTTAACGATATCAAAAAACTACGACAAAGAATCAAACATTGAAACCAAAACTGATTTTATTAAAATTACTTCATTAAACCACATAAATAACGCTTGATGTCTAATACTCATATAACAATAGATAAATAACTGAAATGGGAATATATTACAAGTTTATTTTTAAATAAAGTCAAATGATAATGATAATGACAGCAATAGCACAAACGAGTTATTTATAGAGGGTACGCAAATGTGCGTGAATGTTCTTTGCTATTTTTTGATTTGCAACACTCAACTTTGAAGCGGCATCATCAGGGAATACAAAACTAGCTTTATGATGAAGTGCCTGGTTGTTAAATTTGGAAGTATAAGTCTAGATACTCTAAAACTACGTGGGCCCAAAAAAAAATAAAAAATAAAAAAAAATAGCCCACCAAGCTTCTGGAAACCGGTGTCTGTGCTATTGAATTATGTAATATTTATGTACAGAACCGCACTGTCCAATAAAAGAGGCTCTGAGTTTGTAATCCAGAAAACAACAACTGGACGAGTGTTTGTCAGATGCTTTTTAATGCCTTTTTCTTCTTAGTAATTCAAAACGCAAGAATGTGTATCCTATTTTGGACAACTGAAAACCATCCTAAATA
>VCJM01001319.1:22177-34819 GCA_024139495.1 Backusella sp. ASU-2019c | reverse complement strand
TAAAAAAGATAATTCTTTTTTTCCTTTTTTTTTTTTTGTTTTCTTCTCTTCATTATATTACCCTTGACATAAAACAAAACAATGGAAGATCTTCGTATTACTGGTTACAACGCTTTACTCACTCCTGCTTACTTGCAAGAGGAATTCCCTGCCGTAAGTCGGTTTACTCTTCTTTTTGATATAAAAGCATTAATTCTCTTTCTTTTTAATAGTCTGAGACATCTCAACAAGTCGCTACAAAGGCACGTCAAGAATGTTCAAAAATTCTTGAGGGTAAGGACGATCGTATGATTGTCATTGTTGGTCCTTGTTCCATTCATGATACAGAAGCTGCCAAGGAATACTGTAAGTAAAAAAAAAGAATCATAAAAAAGGAATGGAAAACGGTTCCATTGACGTGTCTTCTTGTTAAAAGGTCAAAAATTACTCAAGGTCAAGGAAAAGCATGAAGGTGAACTTGTCATCATCATGCGCTCTTACTTTGAAAAGCCAAGAACCACTGTTGGCTGGAAGGGTTTGATCAATGATCCCGATATCAATAACAGGTAAAAGTATAACGAGGGAAGGGAAAAAAAAAATAGCATTACTGACATGAATACTGTTAGTTATGATATCAATAAAGGTCTTCGTGTTGGCCGTAAACTTCTCTCCGACTTGACTTCCTCTGGTATGCCTGTCGCCGTCGAATTATTGGATACCATCTCCCCACAATACCTTGCCGACCTCATGTCCTGGGGCGCCATTGGTGCACGTACCACCGAATCACAACTCCACCGTGAATTGGCATCCGGTGTCTCCTTCCCCGTTGGTTTCAAAAACGGTACCGACGGTAACGTCAAGGTCGCCATTGACGGTATTGGCTCCGCCTCTTCTCCTCACCATTTCTTGGGCGTGACCAAGAACGGTACTGTCAGTATCACACACACCACAGGTAACCCTGATTGTCACATCATCTTGCGTGGCTCCAACTCAGGCCCCAACTACTCCAAAGAACATGTCGAGAGCGCAAAGGCCGTATGTGCCAAATCAGGTATCCGTGCCAACATCATGATTGATTGCTCTCACGGTAACTCAACCAAGGATCATCGTAACCAGCCCAAGGTGTGTGCCGATTTGGCCCAGCAGATTGCTGCCGGTGAGGATGCTTTGATTGGTGTCATGATTGAGTCTAATATCAATGAGGGCAAACAGAGTGTACCTGAGGCTGGTCCTGCTGCTTTGAAATATGGTGTTTCCATCACAGATGCTTGTGTTGATTTTGCTGTTACAGAGGATATGTTGAATACCTTGGCAGAGGCTATCAAGACTAGACGTGCTGGTAGACAATAAGATGGGGATGTAGCTTGGCGTTTTTTTTAGAGTTAAAAAAAAATATATCAATGGTTTTCTTTCAATCATTGTTTTGTAGATATTAATAAAAAAAAAATATATGTTTTTAAAATGTACTTGATGTGTTTCTCGTTTATATTTGAGGCACTTATATTATGTGGTGCTTTGGTTGTTTTCTTTTTTTTTTGATAAATGCCCTTATTTATAATGGCTGTTGAAGATGCATGACCCAGTACATAAAGTAGTTTTGTGATTTTGTTACGTCAAAAAGCTTTATCTTCTACATTAAAAGGGGCCAAGATATATTGAATGCGAAAGTGATTCATTTCTCCTTTACTATTATCAAACTAGAACCACAATCATCCATTGATATTCATATGGGCCAATATCAGAAGAGAAGAATACGTATAAAGTCATACAGTTAACTCCAACAATAAAATTTATTAAAATTAAAAAAAGCAATGGGGAAAATTGTCAACTGTCAAAACATTTTTTTATTAATCTTTTCTGACACCAGTATGCGGCAATTCAATGTGGTTTCAAATTAACCTATTGTTGGGAAATTTCCGTACTATATAAGAAAGAGATCTTCGTCTTAAAACTTGACATTTTCCCTTCATTATAGCTTGAAATGTCACCTTTTTGGGCTAGTTTCTTTAAATACACAGCATCTATTTTTGCATTTGTTGCCCTGATATTACAGTTCTTTACCTTATTGGGTAATACTTACAACCTGAAATTTCTACGAAGCCTTTATTTTGCAAGATTAACAAAGCAAGGTGGTGAATTTATTGATTTTGGTTTATGGTAAGAGAGGTGCGATATACAGAGAATGTATATTCAAGCATTATATGTAGGAATGCTTGTAATGGTGTGAATGGTACTGTCACTCACTGTGGTACTCCTCAGGCTGCTTTTGTTTGGAGTAAGTATATATCAAGTCAAACAAAAAAAACAAGTAACCAACTTTTTTCTTCTTCTTTTAAGCCGAGGCCGAAAACATTGACAACTTTGTTAGTGGTTTGAAGGGTTATGACAAGGCATTTCTAGTTAATTTCATCCTTTACTGGTGTGGTTTTGGTCTTACACTCTTTGCCTTTGTCTTTTCAGTCTTTACCCATTTCAATCGTGTCACCGACTCATTGGCAGCTATTGCCACCTTACTCGCTTTCCTTGTTTTGATTGTGGTATTTTTGTTTATGTTGGTTTTGGCTGTCAAGGGCATCAATAATGCACATGCTATCGATCCACTTATTAAAGGCTCCATCGGTCCGACAACGTGGTTGACACTGGGTGCAATGGCTGGGTTACTCATTGCCACTATCTATTACTGTTTAGGTTGCTGGTTCAGAGTGAAGAAACGTCGTGCCTATGACAAGGTTTAATCATGACATACTAATTTTATTAATATCATCTCCTTTTATCATTACCTTTAAATAAATCGCTATTGTTACGTGAAACAACAGGCCCCTTTTCTATGAACTGAGATTCTATCTTCACACCAAGTCCGTTTAACAATGGTTCCTTTTTGTTTTTCCGAAATAAGGTTCATCTTTAACTTCAACCCAAATGTTGCCGAAATAAGTAACTGGAATAAATATTTTGTATACATTAACTACACATAGAAACGGAAATAGACAAGCATGATGAATATTTTAATAGAATGACTTTTGCTATTTCCTTGTTTTATCAACTAATTCTATTTTCAACATCATCAAAACTTATTTTGTTCCTGCTTAATCTCAGGTTGAAACTTATTGTTGTGCTGTTGTGCGTCGGAGCAAATTTTAATTGGTAAGAAATATTCAATATGATACCAAACAGTCAAATTGAACGCATGAATATTGTAACAGTGGAGCTCAAGTTTTAAAGATATGCTTACTAAGTATCATCGATTCTGGTTCCACAGAGTATATCTTTGAGCCATCTACGCCTTGATCATATTCTTTATTCAAAACATATATATGTGTATTGTCTGGTTTTAAGTTCTCCTCTGCCACCTTATCAAACCATTCAAATGAAGTTGTATAGTCCTTTTTCACTCCCTTTCAATAGTAGTATATCAATACAATATTATAATAGGCAACCGTTTTGTGACCTTTTGCAGCATCTTGACAATAAGTTAAAGCTTTTTGAAAGTCATGCTCAACGCCATCACCATGTTTATAAAACAAATATATGCTTCTAAGAGTAGCATTTCTTTTCTTTAACCATATTTGAGAGCTCTTTGGTAGCATCTCAAAGCTTTCTTAGTGGCAAAAAATATGTCTTTGTTCAAAAATATGGTTAAAATAATTAATTAAACATCTGATTTATTAATTTATTCTTGTTTTCATTAATGCGTTTTTTATTAAAGATAGACTTCATGTCACAGTTAATTTATAATATAGAGGCGTTCCGATGTATATAAATATGATTGCCTGAGAAATACTTTGTTCACGCCTGATTTTCCTCAGTATAGATTGTAGCGCTATGGTTTTGATCTCCTAATTTTTCATACCAATGGATGGCTGACTTGACATCTCTTTTCGTTCCACAACCGTGAGCATACATGTAACCTAATTTATTTTGCGCGTTTCTGTGTTGTCGTTCGGCTGCAATTTTGTAGTATTCAAACGATTTGCCATAATCTTTCACAACGTCTTGACCATTAAAATAGATGTCTCCCAAAATATAGCTTGCTTCAGGATGGTTTTGATCTGCTGCTTTTTTATACCAGTTAGTCGCCTCATTGAAATCTCTCTCTGTTCCAGAGCCGTTTTCATATATCTCTCCTAGTTGATGTTGGGCTTCACTATTTCCTTGTTCGGCTGCAATTGTATAATACTCAAGTGACTTGCTGAAATCTTTCTCAACTCCTCGACCGTAATAATAAATATCTCCTAATATATAGCTTGCACTATCATGACTTTGAGCTGCTGCTTTTGTATACCATTCGATAGCAGAGGTGACATTCATTTCGGTTCCATGGCCGTTTTCGTACATATATCCTAGTCGAGCTTGGGCATCGTGACTTCCTTGTTCAGCTGCGATTCTAAAATTATTAAGTGCTTTGTTGGAATCTTTTTTCACAGTATCTTGACCATTAGAGTATATGTTTCCCAATATATAGCTTGCCTCGGCATGGTTTTGGTCTGCTGCTTGTTCATACCAACTAATAGCCTCATGTAAATTTAACTCTGTTCCATACCCGTTTTCATACATCTTTCCTAGTTGACTTTGGGACTCGCGATCTCCTTGTTCAGCTGCAATTGTATAATATTTAAGTGCTTTGCTTGAATCTTTCTCAACACCTCGACCGTGATAGTAGATGTTTCCTAAGCCATAAATTGCAGGAATATTGTCCTGCTTTGCTGCTTTTTTAAACCAAACAATTGCTGAAGTGATATTCATTTCGGTTCCATAGCCTTGTAAGTACATATTTCCTAGTTGAGCTTGGGCGTCACTGTGTCCATTTCCGGCTGCAGCATCAAAGAAAAGAAACGCTTTCCTGAAATCTGTCTCAACACCGTGTCCGTGAAAATAGAAAGATCCCAAGGTATAGAGTGCGCCTGTATGGTTTTGTTCTGCTGCTTTCACATACCAGTAGATGGCTAAAGGAATACCTTTTCCAGTTCCGTATCCTTGATCATACATATATCCTAGCTGATGTTGGGCGTTCATGTCTCCTTGGCCAGCTGCAATTTCAAAGTAGTATAGCGCTTTGGTGTAATCCAACGCGGTATCTTGACCGTCAAAATAGAGCCTTCCCAAATTATAGCATGCAATAATATGATTTTGATTTGCTGCTTTTGTATACCATTTCAATGCTTCAGTGATATTTCTTTCGGTTCTATAATGATTTTGATACATAAATCCTAGTTGATTCTGGGCATCACAATTCCCTCGATTTGCTGCAGTTTTATAATAATCGAAGGCTATGTCGTACTTTTTCTCGACACCGTGGCCGTTATAATACATAGAAGCGATGTTGTGTATAATTCTGGGATTTGCTGAATATTGGTTTTCTTGATGCCAGTCCATTATTTCTCCATAAACTTCGGTCATTTGGTTGTTTTTTATGAATTGTAGAAGGGAACTTGCTTTAGGGTGTTCTCCACGAACTCCATTATGCAAATAGTATAGCACCTTTTCCTTGACTTTGTGATTCGAAAAATCCCCGTAACTAACCATTGCCAAGTAATAGCTGCTATAGCCGTAATATTGACTGTCATCTATGTCTATATATATTTTGAGTTAGAAAATAAATTTATTTTTTACCACAAAGAAGTATTCGCATACCTGGTATTGCTTTATCAGTAATCATTTTAAAATATTTCGTTGCTTTATGAGTATTAGGTTCAACAATTACTGCTACTTCGCCTGGTTCTGAGGCATTGGAAATGTCATAAACACCATTGTGATAAATTAAACCTAGTTCGTATTTGTCTTCTTTTTTTAAATGATTGGTCACTGAATCCCACATTTCCATCTTCTTCAAATAGTCTGATGTATTTTTCATATCAGAATATCCAGAGGCAATATTCAGGAAGGTTGCAGCCTTGTTTTCGCCATATTTTTCATGAGATCTTTTAAAACAATCCCATGCCTTTTCGTAATTGATAGTTGATCTGTAACCATCATAGTATATGGAACCTAAGGAAAAGTATAATTCCCCGAGAAATGGCTTATTAGGTTGAATTGAATTCTTCTCCAATTTGATGAGTCTACTGAGATATTTAATTGATTTGCTATTAGATTGACTATCGAGGCTGCTATCGTCAAAATTGAGGTCTAGATGAGAGTGTGCATTTTCGCTTCCTTGTGATGCTGCTTTCGAATACCATTTAAGTGCCTCCAGAAGATCCCTAGGCACCATTTCCCCGTTCTCAAAAATTGTGCCCATAGTAAACTGAGCTTTGTTGTCGCCATTCTCAGCTGCATTTGTATAATAATCAAGCGCTTTTTCTAAATCTAACTCTACGCCATATCCCTGCTGGTAAATGTTGCCCAGTGTATTTAGAGCGTCATTGTTGCCTGTCATAGCCGATTGATTGTACAGTTTAATTGCTTTCTCGTAATCTTGTTCAACACCAAGTCCTAACTCAAATAGTCGACCTAAACGAAATAAGGATGGGCCATGGGAATGTTCGGTTGCTTTGGAGTACCATTCGTTTGCGTTAGCAAGATCGGAACCAGATCCCATTTCTTCGTAAGCATATCCAAGTTGATATTGTAGTTTAGGGTTTCCATGATTTCCTACGTGTTCCCACATTTGTAGACAGCTATCATAGTCAAGAGAGATATCCTTGAAGATATTTTGAAGCCCGTCCATCGAATGCTCCCAAGTGAATTTACTTGTTATTTTGGTGGCAAGCTCAGCCAATCGGTGCCCATAGTTCGCAGCTGAAGTATATAAATGAAAAGCTTTCATATAATCCTGTTTTGTACCGTTCCCATAGTGGTGGAATTGAGCCAAGCGATATAGTGCATACTCATTCCCTTTATCTGCTGCCTCCTGATAAAAGCTATCCACTCCTTTGAAAAAACGTGTTATTTGTTCCCCTTCCAACAATAGACCAAGGTGATATGAAGCATTCGTATGTCCACTTTCTGATGCTTTAAAAAGCCATTTGATTCCATTTAGGACATCATCAGGCTTCAGCAGTTCGGCACTTATATAGAAGATACCTAACACATATTGAATGGCAATATTCCCAGATTTGGCTAGTTCTTTCAGGATCTTCTTCGGGTTTAAAGGCGTCTCGTCGTTTGCAGCTTCGTTCCACTTAAGTAGTAAATTAGGGACTTTGCCTGGATCCTCATGAGAGGCTTCCATAAAAAGGTAGAATGCTCTTCGGATATCTTGGGGGACGACATTGCCATTAAGGTACAATTGAGCCAATTTGTAGGTAGCATCAGCGTTTCCAATGTTTCGAGCTTTTTCATAATATTCAAGTGCCTGAACCCAGTCTTGGGGAACACCTCTCCCTGACTCGTACATGAGACCCAATCGGTATTGGGCTTTAGGGTCACCTTTTGACGCTGCTGCCTCATACCAAGCTTTTGATAAATCGAGGCTTACTGTTGTGTTATGTATTACTGAATTATAAACATAATATGTGTCTTCCTGCTCATAGTGATATCCCAAATTGTACTCTAAAGAGCTGATATTACGTTTACAAACTAGTGCAAACATGTCGGCAACTTTATCATAGTCTATATCATTGGTTTTTTTGTAGTCAATGGGAACCTGAAAGATGTTTTCAGCATTATTGTAGTGGAGCTCCCTGGATTCGCTAAATAGTGTGTACGCCTGAATGAAATCCTGTTCGACGCCGATACCGTCAAGGTACATTATAGCAAGTCTGTATTTGGCTTCAGGATCTTTTTGATTGGCAGCCATCTTGTAATATTTAAATGCGTTTTCAAGCGAAAATATTGAACTCCATCTATCAGAGTACAGTTGTCCAAGTCTGAACTGAGCATTCCGACAACCAAAGTAAGCCGCCTTTACATGGAATATGAGGGCTTGTTCGAAATCAGGTTTTATTCCGTTTCCGCTTTCATACAGTCTTGCCAGTCTAAACATAGCCTCTGTGTGGTTCTTTCTCGCTAAGGTAGTATACATTTTAAATGCCTCCAGTACATCCCGACGTAGACCTTCCCCTCTTTCTCTAAGAAAGCCTATTTCACATTGGGCGTCACCATGTTTCTTTTCTGCAGCAAGCGTGTACCAATAACTAGCTTCCAATGGATCCTTTCTGACACCAAGCCCCTGATAATATAATTGACCCAGCTGATACCGTGCTTCGATATCTTTTTGTTTAGCAGCGCTAGAGTACCAAATACTTGATTTCCAATAGTCTTGCTTGACACAGTCATCACTTTTATATATTTCAGCAATGATACACTGTGCTTTAATGAGCCCAGTTTTGGCAGCTTTACGGATCCATCCGAAGGCTGTATCTTTATCTTCTCCAAATTGACTTCCATTATAGTATTTCATACCAATTTCAAGCATAGCATTGCCATCCTTCTTCATCGCATTTGAAGCTAGTTTTTTAAACACATTTAATTTGACAGGATCGGTGATAGCGTCTACATCATCTCTGAGTCTTTTACATAGCCCCTTCTTGGTATATGTTTTTGGTACTGTTTCCTTGAGGGATAGATCTACTTCATCATTGGAAGGAATGCTGTTATTCCTATCAAGTAAGTCCAAACAATTCTGGGCCACTTGACTGCCTTCTTTTGCGGCTCTCTTGTACCACTTTGTTGCCTCGGCAAGATCTTGATCTACAATTTCACCCTTTCGGAAAATACACCCAAGGGAAATCTGTGCTTTTACATTGCGCATCTCAGCAGCTTGAGTATACCAATAGATTGTCTTTGTATAGTCAGTATCAGCACCAAGACCATATTGATACAGAAGAGCGAGTCCACTTTGTCCATATACACTCCCACTTTCAGCTGCTTTGGTGTACCATTTAAAAGCTTCGCGGTAGTTCCACATCATATGATAATGTGCATGGTATATGCTAGCAAGATTGAACTGGGCGTCAGTGCTTCCTTTCTTGGCAGCCAACGCGTAGAACTCGATGGCACGAGCGGCGACTTTTCTGATGCCATAACCATGCTGATAGAGAAAGCCCAAAGTTAAATGAGCATCGACTGTGTCCTGCTTTCGGCATTCATGTAGAAGCTCGGTAAAAAACATTTTTGTCTTGGTCAATTCAGACGCCACTTGCTCCACTCTGTACTCGAACAATTCACGTATCTTGTGCTGTTCCTTGAACTCTGGTTGAGTCCATTCTTCTTCCTCAGAGTTTCTCTGTCCACGACAATACATGCTCTTTTCAGCGTGATAAAGATTATGAAGACGAGTTAAAGCCTTTGGATAGCCTTGGATAGCAGATTTCATATACCAACCATAGGCTGTGAATTCGTCCTTTTCTGTTCCTTTACCAAGAGCGTAAAGGTCACCCAGTAAAAACTGAGCCTTCATGTTTTTCTGCTCTCCCGCCAGGGTGAGCCAATAAAATGCTTTTTCATAGTTGTCAGATAATCCCGTTTTTAAGCAGTATGTTTCGCCTAGAGTATACACAATTAGTATTATTATTGGATACATTTAGAAAGAAAAACACTCACCAATATCAAGCTGAGCAAAGGAGTCGCCTTCTTCAGCCTTCTTAATGACGGTGGGATCAAGATCCGGGATGTCCTTGGGTAGTTCAACTAAATCTAAAGAGAGAATGTATTAGGGCTCTGTTTATTCTCATTAGCTCATTTAACATACATTGCTTTTTCCTTTCGCTCATCCTGCAAATAAACTCTTGTGAGAAGAAGCAAAGCCAAAATACTTTGTAAATGTAAACTCCTTATTATTTTTGTCAATAACATAAAAATAAACGCTTTGTGATACGTTTTCAATATTGGAAGTTTCGTGTTGAAAGGAGTCTCAATTATTTTGATAGTGCATAAACATACGAGTTTACTTTAGTTTTTCTTCCACTATTAATTTCTCATCACCTATCTTCTTTAAGCAAAACCAATTCCTCACAGCTCAAGTTTCTTTATTTTGTCGATATTGTTAAAGGCAAATGGCACTCTAGTATCTTTTTTTTTGACAGATGTTGTATTCTGTACTACTGTGGCGTAATGTTTATATTGTAGTATCGGGATCTTCCCTTCTTGTTTTTAAATAAAATTTCTCAAATAGCAACCCTCTTTAGCGAAATCAACGAAACTGGGCTAAAGAATCAAACTTCGAAGACAAAACCAAAATTATTACTGTTTTTTTCAAGAAAATGAAAAATGTTTTCAAACTATTATGAAAGAGTGGATAAGAAAAAAAGAGTCAAGGAAGACTAAGATTGCGGTATCAACCCGGGAATGACCAAATTAATAGGGTTATTTTCAATGCTAAATATAAACCATTTGTACTTATTATGGATCAATCTCTTTTTCTTCTTGAATGCCAACGTGCAACGTGCCAAATTGCAAAATTGCCAAAGTGTATGGTACATACACAACCTATGATTTCAATTTTTTTTGAGAAGTCCATATTAAGTTTTCACGTGGTCAATGGTAACAAAGGGCATAAAGCAAGACTTTGTATAAAAATCTCCAACTGTTAAGATTTACAAGACATGTCTTTGAAAACCAAGCACTATGATGAAAACCGAGTCGACTGGTATTATAATGCTAATTAAGGCAAGCACAAATATAGCAAAAAATGTTGGATTCTCTTATGAATTTGATGAAAAGTGACCCTTCAAATATCAAAATTAAAACTACCCCCTAAGTTTGAAATCATAGATTTCGTGCATCACATAATGATGGTTTTTAGGGTTTTAGTAGAGTAAATCATAGAAAATATGTTACCTGTCCTAGATATATAAAGTAATGCAGTCCAACACTATTTACCTTTACTTTATACTATAGAACAAGTGAATGAATAAAAATGTTTTATTGGTCATAGAATTATTATTTATAGGAGAGTGAACTTGGTGCACAAATAACAAATCAATGGTAATCAAATCCTCTAATCTTGTTTAAAAAATTTACTCGTTTCTTTGTGGAACTTTGTACTTTTTTATTTCCATAAGAAACGGCCATCTTGAAATGTTCTTCTGCTTTTTCATTGCTTTTAACAGCGGCTTGACCGTTTTTGAGCATGGTTCCAAGATAATAATGAGCTTCTGCATAAATAAATGATTCTGGTTCCAAAGAGTAAATATTTGACGTATCCGGACCTTGATTAGGTTTTCTATTCATTAAACATATATAGCTTTTACCAAGGTCTAATTCCTCCGCTACCACCTTAGAAAACCATTCAAATGATGTCATATAATTCTTTTTCACTTCCTTTTTATAGTAGTATATCAATGCAATGTTGTAATAGGCAGCCTTGTTGTAGTCTTTTGCGGCATCTTGATAATAAGTTAAAGCTTTTTGATAGTCTTGCTCAACACCGTCACCATGTTCATAAAGCAAGCCGATACCTCTGAGAGAATAGCTTCTTTGGAAACCTTCGGGTACTTTTTGGTAATATTCCAGCAATTTCAAAAAATTCCGGCGCTTGGGACTTGCAGTGTGGTATGCTTCACCTAAAGCTATTAATGTAATGTCATCACCGTCTGAATTTTCTTCCATTAATTTAATTCCTCTATCCTCATTTTTATCACAACCTTGACCATGGAAATAAAGGCATCCAAGCTGAAACTGAGAACCACCATGTCCTTGATTAGCTGCAATTTTATAAAATTCAAACGCTTTCTTGTGATCTTTCATGGTATGCCTGCCCCCAGCGTAGAATTTTCCCAATTCATAACATGCAATGACATGATTTTCCTTTGCTGCTCTTCGATACCATCCAATTGCTGCAATGATATCTCTTTCCGTTCCATAGCCTTTTTGACACATATTTCCTAGTTGAACTAGAGCTTCAATGTCGTTTTGACCAGCAGCAATTGTATAATATTGAAATGCTTTGTTGTAATTTTTCTTAATGCCTTTATCACCATTGAAGTAGACTTCTGCCAAATTATAGCACGCAAAAGCATGTTTTTGTTTCGCTGCTCTTTTATACCATTTGACTGCTGCAATGACATCTATTTTGGTTCCATAACCTGTTTGATACATATATGCTAGTTGAACTTGGGCTTCAATGTCGTTTTGATCAGCTGCAGTTTTATAATATTGAAATGCTTTGTTGTAATTTTTCTTAATGCCTTTATCACCATTGAAGTAGATTCCTCCCAGCTTATAGCATGCTATAACGAGATTTTGGTTTGCTGCTTTTTGATACCATTTAATTGCTGAAATAACATTTCTTTCCATTCCATAACCTTGGTCATACATATTTCCTAGTTGAAATTGAGAGTTGATGTGTCCTTGCTCAGCTGCAGTTGCATAGTATTGACATGCTTTGTTGTAATTTTTCTTGATACCCTTGTCACCATTGACGTAGATTTTTGCTAAATTATAGCATGCAACAATATGATTTTGGTTTGCTGCTTTTTGGTACCATTCAATTGCTGCAATGATATTTCTTTCATTTCCATAGTCGTTTTTATACATATGTCCTATTTGAACTTGGGAGTTGCTGTCGCTTTGGTCAGCTGCAGCTGTATAATATTGCAATGCTCTGCTATAATCTTTCTCGACACCGTGACCGTTATAATACATAGAGCCGATGTTGTACATAACCTTGGGATTTGTTGCAGATCGATTTTCTTGGTGCCAGCTCATTATTGTTTCGTAAACATCGGTCATTTGATTATTGTTTATAGATTGTAGAAGATAACTTGCTGAAGGATATTCCTCACA
>VCJM01001316.1:132304-142461 GCA_024139495.1 Backusella sp. ASU-2019c | reverse complement strand
AAAAAAAAAAAAAAAAAACTAATCAGTTGGGCTCCTCAAGATGACGAGCGAACACATGTTTGAGCAAGAGATGAAGGACGTTGTAACCATTTTTTCCAAAAAGGAAGGCGAAGAAACATGGGAATCCATGAACACTAGCTTTCTACGCCTGAATAAATGGATTTTAGAAGACGATATCACAGAATACACCAGTTTTATGAAATACATTGAAGAACTTAAAGAGCCCATTAAAAATGCTGTGAGTTTTTTGGGGGAGGATTATTTTATATAGCGTAGAATCCATTTCATTGACTCAATCCTTTTTCTCCAACAACTTAGTTAATGTCGAAACGAACGATATTATCAGGAAATGCCGTTAAATTCATGGAATCCATCTCGCTAAAGATGAAGGACAAGTTTGATGGCATCAACCAACTGTTCAATCCAACCATCATGACCATATTTGGAAATAACAATAAAGTACAGAGAGATCGCATGTTACATTGCTACCACGATATTATCAGACACTCAAAACTGCCGCGTATGATATCCAAATTTACCGCATTCATCGTCAACAAAAAGACACGCAACAACTTTGATAGAATGTGCGTTCTGGAATGCTTAGACACCCTCATCAAAGTGAACGATACAGAGACCATCAAGGCACATCAGCAGGAAATGGAACAGCTCTTCAAGGCGTCCATTGAATCGCCTCACATGGAGAGCCGTGTCCTCACCCGCCGTTTATATCAGAGCTACAAGGCGTGCCTCCCACAGGAATGGGAGCTGTTTGATAATGCATTGGCGCCTCAGGTACAAAAGTCGTTGAATATGCCGATACCAAAGAAATTATCCTCGATGCAATTGAAAAGAAAGAGCACCTCAACAGCCCTTCCGCAAAAGAAGGATACTGCAACACCCCCTTCACTACAGAAGAATGTGTCAGCATCCCGTTCACTACAGAAGACCATTTCAGCATCCCATTCACAAAAGACAGCCGTGAAACAATCTTCTGTGGAAAAGACAGTGACAAGACCAATGATAAAGAGGCCAGTTGTAAAGCCTAGACTGTTGCTTAGAAGACCCATTAAATCGACGGTTGTCAAGAAGGAGATAACGAAGGAAATAAAGAAGGAAGTAAAGAAGGAAGTAAAGAAACCAGTATCAGGAACAATAACAGCTGTTAAACAAGTTGCTGGAGAAATACGTACTAAAGAAAAGCATGAAAATAAAGAAAATAAACCAGTTTCTGTTGCTGATCCGAATACAGCAAAAAACAAGCAAGAAAAAATATCAGTTTTGCCTCAAGACAGCGTTGATCAAGCTGCCATGGTGCCTTCGTTTAGCACACCCACCAAAAACGAAGAGCCACACACCGCCACACCCGAGTCGCGCCCATCCCAACACAAGTTACCGCCACAGCCGTCCAAACCAAACCCCAGCACGTCGTTACCCACGATTCTTGTTACCAACAACCGCCTTTCAAGAGAGGTGGTGCCCGTCCACCCTCCCGCACGCGTCGGCCTCAAGCGAAGCCGATCCTCCACAGGATCCACCGGCTCCACCTCATCCACAGACAGACCTTCCAAAATCCCCTTATTAAAGTCCAATGAAAACACACCGCCCAAACGCGCCAAACACGCCGAAACCAAGTCCCTATTGGATATCTATAAAGGCATTGGAAACCCTCGTTCTAAACCTTCTCTCAATAGTTTCAAGAAACCGCCCCTTTAAAATAAAAACCTATATTTATTCTTTTCCCATCAATACATCCATATCAAGAAGAGGTATTGTGCCATCTGGAAGTGTGCCAATCGGACACTTGTTCCAATTTTCATACAGTTTCCAAGACGGATGATCCACCTCCATTTCATCGTCGGATGCCTCGACGCATTCTGATTTTATATTTACAAGTTGTTCTTTCAAGTCGTTCAATTCTTTGTCCAATACATCCTGATCAGCGTTGGTCAATGACTGTGTTGTTTGCTATAGAATGGGGGGTTAGTTGATAATGAGATGAATCATTCCTCATCTTTACCTTGTTCAATGATTGCATCAACATTTGGTCTATATAACGGATAAAGGGTTTGATTTGTGTGGCCAATGCATCATCGGTAGTGGCAAGGGCATGAAGGACAATACGCGTACTACATTAGAGAAAGGATGAGAAGAGAGAGCTTCTTGTATGATAAAGGATGACGTTTTACTAGTAATTTGGTCTTTTCAAGCATCCTTCCAATATATCATCCAATGTGACGTCAAGGAGCTGATCGTTTTTTGATGGGTTTTCGTGTAATTCTTGTACAAAGTGTTTTAACCAGCATGCTATTTAAGATGTTGTATTAGTGATGAGTGTCTAAAAAAATAACCCTATTCTCTTACCTAGTGTCAATAAATAACTAGGTGCCTTTGTTGCTTCATCTTCAGGTGATTTGTTTTCAAATATCGAATAAGGGTTGATTAATCTTTGATCCAACTCAAAATCTAGAGAAAAAATGAGTTTTTTTACTCTATTGCTAAATTCCATTTTAAATTCGTTACCGCTATGTACTGTCAATTTATCCAAAATGCTTGTCAACAACTTGCTACTAAAACTAGGGAATCCAATACTCAAGCCTTGGATCAAAGGCGACCAAAGCTTGATTAAATCATCTGAGAGCTTCATGCTTTCTGCAGATGGGCGTTTCCTTTATAGAGTGTCAAAAACAACTGCTTCTTTGTGCATTTTCCTAGTCGACTTACTTTTTACCCGCCGGCACCAACCCACCCACACCCAGCAATGACGCCACAATCTGATCGATATGCTCCTCCCTTATCATCACCAACGACGAGATGGCATAGACATACGGTTTTCGACTTGGCGTCATGCTTGCTTTAATAAATGTCTTCCTCGCCTCCTTATATGCATTCAATTTGGCATTGATGTTTAGCTTGTCTGGTTTCTCCTGCTGCTCCGTCTCCTTTACATTCAAATTCAATATCCAGTAATGATCATGTAACCAGCCCACCGCCTGCTTTGCCGCACTTCGCAACGCTGTCAGACTGGGCAGCTTTAAATGCGTGGCCGCGTGACGGATATCCACAAACCACGGTGGCAATCCCAGCTGACGTGCAATGACATGCACAGACTTTACATAGCGACCCGCTTGGATGGGATCCACAAGCCCATTGACAAGGCGAATCATGGCGCTCGAGTACATGAGACGTAGTTCTTTCTGTGTGAGTTGGGGGCCTTGTTCGTCACGAAGGATAATTTGAATGAGAATCGACGTGAGATCGACCGAGGAGGGTACACCGCCTCTATGTGTCCACGCTTGAATCTAGGATACAAAAAAGTATAAGTTCAGTGGTCGTTTATATTATATTATAAAAAAAGACTTGCTCGATCAAGGGCCAAGCGGACTCTTTCGGGAAAGGCGTTTCTGTCCGAAAATAAAAGGTGATACACCTGTTCGTATTCTTCATGGTTGATCCAAGGAACAATACGTGGTGGCGGCATATTTAAATATATATTGAAAGGTGTTATGAAAAAAAAATTCCTTTCAATGGGCGTTTTTATATAAAACCATGCGCTAAGCCACATAAAGCGGAGAAAGGTTTTAATTGTTGTGAATTTATGCCAAAAACGAAAAAAAAAAACCTCTTTTCACTCTTTTCACTCTTTTCACCCACAAATATGCCTAAACGCGATCACAACGAGATTACAGACGCTTCGTCGTCGTCCACCGGCACCGTCAAAAAGAGCCGCTCCAGCCAGCACACAGACGACTGCACCGACAAGCTATGCCAAGGCTGCGACGTGGGTCAAGTCGAGATTTCGTTTGTGCGCAAAGACGCCGAAGGCAACCCCATCACCTCCGATCCCAGCGCCCAAGAGCTGCTTGCCATGGCCATCGATGAATCCTCCAACGACGACGACGACAACACCATGGCCGGCCGTCTGTTTGACATGGCCATTGAAAAATTCAAAAAGGACGAGCCGGAAAACCGCGTCGGCTACGCCGTCTGCCTGGTCGAGCTGGGCAAAGCCTTGGGCGTCGAAGAAAGCATCAGCGAGGGTCTCGAGATCCTGCGTGGCGAGAAGCAAAAGGACCATCTCAAACTGGCCAGCGCGGCGATTGTCTTGGCGAGCTGGATACGCAAAAGCCAGCTTGCCTATTTCGAGCAGCAGGTCGAGGCATTGGAGGCAAGTGACGGCGAAATCGAGGACGAGGTCGCCTACAGCGAGCTTTTGCAAAAACAACAGGTGTCCAAGCGCGAAATCAAGCTCTATACGGAGGCCCTGGACAATCTCAAGATAGAGGGCGCCGATAGCAAGGAGATGCTGACCACGCTGCATGAACTTCGCACGTATGGCCAGCTGCTCTCCCAGCCCTTCCATAAACAGCACTCGGATACCGTCCTCAATGCCGTCATCCAGTGTATCGGCAGGGTGTCCGACCACCAAGACAATGACGAGTTGCTCAACCTCCATGCATCGTGTCTGCTGCACCAGGAAAAGTTTTTGCAGGCCAATGATGAAAAGAAAAAGATCTTGGCAGACGCCGAACAGCTTTTGGTCAAATCCAATCGTTTGCATAAAGAAAAGCATGGGCAAGAGAATCCTAGAGTATTAGAAATGGTAAATTTAGGAGGGGGATGGTTTGACCTTGATACTAAATTGTCTATTAGTTTGCTATGCTTCGTATCAATCAATCCAATTTGACGGAGGATGAGGATGAAACGTTGGACTTGTTTGAAGATGCCATCAATGCATTTAAAAAGGCGGCTAAATTGAGTCCAGGTAAAGGATATATATATACATTATTTTGCTTTTATAAAACTAATCCCATCTTATAAGATAATCCAAAATTAACCGAAATGGTCAACATGTTGCAAGGTCTTCAAGAATAATAATAAATTTTTATTTTTGTGTGTTTTTTTTTATAATAAAACTTTTACAAATCGATTCCTAATTTCTCTGTCCCGCTTGGTAATAGCCTCCCATGGGTGGTGGAGGAGGACGTTGTTTTGCCATGGCCATGGGGGGTGCGGCATTCATGGGAGGTGGGGGGAGTGGCTGACGGGCAGGCGGCGTCTGGCCTCTAGGTGGGCCCATCATGGGGTGCGCGCCCATGGGGGGTGCGCCCATGGGTGGACGAGGTGGACCCATCATGGGAGGTCCCTGAGGAGGTCCTTGGCCCATCATGGGAGGTCCCTGGGGTGGTGGAGGGAAGCCAGGTTGTTGCTGAGGCACAAACGAGGACTGTGCGGGCTGGTTAGGGAAGGGTGACATGACACGCTTGGTGGGTGCAGAGGGCTTGGGGCTCTTGACCTTCTTGGAGGCGGCAATGGCCATGGGAGGATCGTTCCATGCACCTTCCACCTTCTTGGGTGGGGGTGGGGGTGCAGAGGGTGACTGGTGAGGCGACGCAGTGGGGTTGCTGCCAATGATGGGCGGGGGCTGAGGGATCGAGGTACGACCGGGTGTGTAGGCGTTATTAGTATACTGGTCGTTACCATAGTTGTAACCACCACTGTTGTATTGATTGTAACCGCTGGTGTTATTGTACATTTGGGTAGAGGGTGGGGTGCTTACGGCCTGTGGCTGGTAGGCATTGGTGGCGGGTCCCGTGGCCGTGTTGGGTGTGTAGGGCTGCGTGGCAGCAGGTGTGTAAGTGGTGGTAGGCGTGTAAGTATTGGTGTTGGTGGTGGTGGGTGTGTAAGTGGGTGCATATGCATTCGAAACGGGTGTGTAAGCGTTGGTAGCGGGTGCTGCATATTGATGAGTGGTGAGTGGAGAGCTAATAGGTGCGTAAGCAGAACGGCTCTGTTGTTGTTGTTGCTGCTGTTGTTGTTGAATACCAGTAGTGACAGGTTGATAGCCTGTACTGACTGGCTGCTGCTGCTGTTGCTGTTGGTATTGTACCTCTGCAGTAGATTGAATAAGATCATCACCATAAAGGGCAGCGGGTGCAGCGACTTGGCTGCTGACAGAAGAGGGGCAGGCATGGTACACACGATCACGCACAAGATACGACTTGTCATTGGTGCTCTTCTTGTAACCAACAGGTGTCAAGTTCAAGTAACGAAGGGCAGATGCCAATTTACCCTGGGCAGCCAACAACTCGGAATACTCAATGTACTTGTCATAGAGCGAAGAAAGAGCAAACGTGGTTTCGTTGGGATCGGCAGCGATGGCATCGTCCTGGAATCCAATCACCTTGCGGAAAACGGTGACCTTCTCCATCAAGTGCTGAAGACTGGTAGCATACACGGCATCATCGCCCTTGCTCTCCTCAACCTCTTCCTGCTGTTCGGCAATCCAGATGCGAGTGACCTTCTCCATGTTGCCAGCAGCAAGATAGCAGAGGGTGGCATGACGTCTGTAGTCCTTGGCACCTTCCGTATCGGCTCTTGACCATCCTTCCTCTAAACGGGCCGCCAATGCCTCACAGAGTGGTCCAAACTCTTCTGCCTTTGCAAATGTGCACAAAACAACAATAACAGAAGTCCACTCATCCAACGACACGCTAGCAACCACGGATTCCAGGTCGTCTTGGACAACACTCTCCAACAAGCGAAGGTACGAGTTGGACTTGAGCTTGAAGTAGGCGGCTTGGGTGCGGGCCAAGAGATCGCCGCCACCACAGATGGCAAACAACAATGCATCGGATAAACGGTCGGTGGCCAAGCAAAGATTGACGGCAGATTCAAAATCACCCAAGATCACGGCACGTGTGATGAGACGATCCTCTTCGGAGCTTCCCTCCGCATAGAGCTGGAGAGGCTCCTTTTTGATGGCGGAAACAAGCGCATCCATCTCTTGAGCGGCAGGTGTCTGGGTGTCGTCGGACTGGATAAAGAAATCATCGCCTCCTTCTTCGCCCTGGAACAAGCCAGAGACTTCTTTGCCGGCTTCTTGGGTGGCGGCGTCTTCAACAACGGCATCCTCTGTTGTTTCCTCTTCAACAGCAGGCTTCTCAGCACTCTCCTCTTCTACTACAGGTTCCTCGGTGGGTGTGACACTGATGGTCTGCTTGTCGGCCGTGATCTTGGCGACGGCGTCCATAACTTGCTGTTTTTCGAAACCGAGATAATTCATCAATTGCTCACGTGCATCTGCAGCCAAAAGGGTCTTGATGACCTCCCAGCTCTCCTTATCATCCTTGTTTGCCTTTGCCTGTTCGATGCGCTGATCAATCCACTGATCCATGTTTTCTTCCAGCACGGCCTTTTCAAGCTCGTCGGCGCGCTGAGCCGTCTCGGGGTCGGTGACAACAGACGTGATGCGGATGGCGCGTGGGACGGACTGTGGCGCGGGAGCCTGGCCGGGGGGTGCATTGGCCGCAGCCTGCACAGCGGCCTGTCCCGCCTTGTTGTTAAAGGTGACGAGCTTGCCGCCAAAGCCAAAGGTGCCGCCCACAGGACGACGGAGCCATTTGGGAGGATGTCTCAATGCAAATGCAGACGACGTGGCAGTGGATGCATTCATGGCGGCAGCAAAAGGATCGTCGCTGACAACAGGTGTGGCATCAGCCTCCTCTTGATTATCACTTGGTTGAAGAGAGTACACATTGATCTGCAAATATAAAATACATTTAATTTGGTTTCAACTATTTTCTTTTCTTTCTTTTACCTTTCCATCAAAGGAAGCAGAAGCCAAAAGATCAGGGTTGCGAGGACACCACTCGGTCTGGAAGGTCCAGTTTGTATTTTGAGCCAATTCGCCCAACATTTCACCCGAGTTGGGGTTCCAGATAAGTGTCTTGCAATCCTTACCGCACGACATGAGGAGATCGGAATCCTGGCGACACCACGAGAGTCCCAATACACCCTTGGTATGGCCAGAGAGCACCTTTTCGGGTGACTGGGCATGACGGAGATCCCAGAGTGTCACAACAGGGTTGGAGTCATCTTCAGAGGCTGTTACCAATTGAGTGGTCTATTATAATAGTAAGAGGTAAGATAGAGGTCTCTTTTTAATATCACTTTTTCCCTTTAATCCCCTTTTATTACTTACATTGTCCGGATGCCAAACAACGGAAGAGATGCTTCGATGGCCGGTATTGATACCACCAGAAATAGGCGCGGACAGGGTCATGACCTCTCTACGGTTACGAAGATCCCACACGACGGTGTGGCCAGTAGACGAAGACGTGGCCAAGATGTGCTGCACTTGACCGTTCCAGCCCACACTTGTGATATCCTCCAACTTGGAAGACTTTGCGCCCGGACTATACGGTGTATCGGGTTTGGTGAGATCCCAGATATAAATTTCGTTGTTGCTTCCAGCAGAGGCCAACAAATTGCTTTGGAATCTGTTGAAATCAAGGCCGCGGATCTGGCCAGTGTGTGTTGTATTGTTCATGATTAAGGATTCTTCTTGACTATATATAATGCATTCTCAGTTTTATTTGCTCTTTTTCATTGGTTATCCTTCCCTTTACCTTTTTCCATCCAAAATATGATTGGGGTTCCATAATGATAAGGAACTGTCTTCTAAACCACCGGCAATGATACCATAAGGGTTATGCGTGGAAACAGCACCCCAAGCAATTTTATTAAATCTAATCATATTTGATAATTTTTAGTTTAATATCTACTTGGGTTTTCATCTATTTTACCCATTTACCTAGCATTGCTACTAATCTTACCAACAGGCTCAGTGGCCTGTCCGCCGGTGTGTGTCAAGTCAAGTTTAAATAATTCTAATACAGACGCGTTTGAAAACGAGTCGTCCAAAGCACCGGCAGCAGTACCCGTTGCAATAAGTGGGGCTTGCTGTCCAGGACTCCACGCAAACGTGGCCGTTCTACTGATTTCACTTTGTTTCTTTGCCATTGTTTCTTTTCTAAATCTATAAAAGCTCTCTTAATATGTGCCTTCTTATTTTTGATGAGTGCCAATTACCAAGATGGAAACCAGATGATAAAGGAAAATAATATGTAGAAAATAATAAAAAATATCTCTTTTTTCTGTTACAATTTTTTTGCTACGTGTTTGGTAATGCACACAGCGGTGCTTGAAAAGACCCAATACACACAGTGTTTGGAAAACGTCACAGAAAAAAAAATAGACTTGTAGAGTTTACCCTTTCACTTTTGAGTGATAGTATAAGCTCGTTCGAATAGTATCATGTTTCGTTTGGTCTTGTGCTTAAACCTGGATATTGGAATACCTCTTCATATTCTATCTTCCATTATTCAGGTACTTTATTTTATCTTTCATTGGCCAAATGTTTTATATATATATAGTACAAGGCAAAAGCGAGTGGAATAAAAGCATTTCCGATTTCTAGGTCATTCTACATGATAGTATCTAGTTTTAACTGTGTTTACTACTATAGGTTTTATTACTAGTAGACATCATGATGTAGGGTTCATACACAAGAGTAAGATGAGTTAATATATGCATAGACACAAAAGGAGAGTTGGGGAAAACATAAGAGAATGAGTGAGAGCAGCAAGAGACAAAGCCTCCGCCAATAAGATGATACGGCTCCGCAATTTGCCCTTTTCCTTTTTTTGTATCCTTTCTTTTTTTTTTTACCCTCTGTTTGTTGTTGTTTTTTTTTATATTGACGCACTGTTACAGATCAGTCGAATAAAGAGATGATATGAACCAATAGATATCAAACATCATAATGCAGTTCCACAAACTGCTAATTTTTGCCGTTTAATGACAGTGATTTTTAAGGTTTAAACCCAAAGTGATCTATTTGATATCAAAAAAGAGACAAGACAAAACAACAAGAGAGAGAGAAAGTGGATGTATAAACGATGAATGGTGCTGTTTTACGAGTACATACAATTTAATAAAAAGTGGCATAGATTAAAATATGCCCCTGAATTTGCTCTTGTACCTGAGAAATAAAGTATTGTTTTCTTGGTTGCTGTGGTGACAAACAATCAGTCATAAAAAAAAAATTTTTTTTTCATAGAGGTTGACCCAGAGTTGGCATCTTTTACATATTTGGATCAACTTGCCCGTTCAGAAGCAGCAAGCAAAAGCAAAAAGATAATTTATATGTCAGATAACAGCGCGGTGAACTAATTATGAACCAATCCTGAGCGATAGATAAGAGTTGGTTCGACTACGTTTCAAACATGTCATCCTTTAGTTTATTACCAATGACTTTGTTGTCTTCTGATGATCGACAATAAATCAACTATAGAGTGAAATCAAAAAAAGAATGA
>VCJM01001316.1:53080-64230 GCA_024139495.1 Backusella sp. ASU-2019c | reverse complement strand
TTTTTTTTTTTTCGTTTCCATTCTTTTTTTTGCGGGTGAAAATCTTGCCCAATCAGGTAAGATCTGAGCCTTTCCAAAAAAAAAATAAACAAAGAGAAAAAAAAAATATTACGTTGTTTCCGTTGTTGTCTTGAACAGTTTTATGAAAAAGAACGTTAAACGCACACGAAAGAAACTAACGAATTCCAAACCCGAAGATGAAAATTCGGTCTCTGGTGAACTCAAGGATGGCACGGAGGTCATAAGTGAGCAGACTCGACTTGATAAACAGCTTGAAGATTACACTTGCGAGTTTGAGCGACGACTGGAGCAACTCAACTTTACACCCAATGAAAAGGATCTTGTTATTTTGTACATCATGAATCTGCATCCTCGATGGAAGCGGTTAGTGGAGCCTCTGGAGCTTACCTTTCACAGCTGGAAAGAAGCTGCTCATTTGGCCAGACATCATTGTGCAAAGGCGTCTGCCATGCTGGGTGCAAAACGTCAAGATTCGCTTGACATTCTTCGCTCGCCTGAATCGATGGCTCTGCTGAGTGCAGGTTACTTTGTACCAGAGTCTCATCCTTTTGTACAGAGATACCCTGGTGCGGAGGCTGTGAGGCACTTGATACAAGGATACAATGACAATGACTCGTCTGTTTCAGCGCCTTCCTCCACCACTTTATCTGCACCATCGTCACCAACGTGCTCCACGGCAACTCCTCCTCTTCCTCCTCCTCCTTGTAATGAAAATAATAATAGTAATAGTAATAATGATAATGATAATGACTCAACACAACAGCAACAACATCCACCTTCTCCTTCTCCGTCCATAAATGCATCACATGTAAAACCACAACCTGGTATCGCCACAGCGGTTACCATGGAAACCAACACACCAGACACAACAATAACTAAAGCAAAGTCACCTGTACAACCATCTCCTACGTTACCACCACAAAAAGACCCTATTGCAGTAGTCGATGAAAATGCTGCAACAGATAATAATACCAATGAAACTGCCACTGATAAAACACTAGAAAAGTTGTCAGCTGAAAACCCCAATGACGGCAAGCCTTTAGAAAAGCCAACCAATACTCCACTAGAAAAGAAACCCACAAAAGCATCGCCCAAAGCACCCAACGCAAAGACAATCAAGACACCATCCACCGGCAAGTCCAAGCCCAATAAGAATAGTATATGTTATCGAATACCCAAGGAACACACAGGCGTGAACCTGGGATTCTTGGATGTGCAAGTCAACGACAAGAGTGTCAAGGCGCTGCTCTCAAAGATACATTGGTATGTGTCGGCCATCTCGCTAGACTGTGCTAAGCGACTCGATCTTGAGATGACCAAGAAGAAAGAATCCATCAAAACAACCGTCTTTGGCTTGGAAGAGCCCATTGGTATTGTACAGCTTCCAATCAACAACCATCATATCCCTTTATACGTGTTACCCATGATTTACAATGGCAAAGTAGACCTGGTCTTGGGCTCTGACTTTTTCAGTCTCTTTAGCTCTACTTTGAATATAAAGGCAAGGGCCATCCATTTCATGGATAAGGAGACTCCTTATTCTGTAAGTCATTTATAAATAAAATCTCTCTCTCTCTCTTTTTTACATGAAAACACCCTTTTTTGCATTATCGCTCACGTGCACATATCAAAGACTCTTTGACTTAATTTCCAAAAACAGCGTCTCTTTTTTATTTATTTTTTTCCTTTCAATAAATGATATAAGACCATGTGGAGATCTTGGGTTGATAGAATAAATACCATTAACAACAAGATACCAGAAGAGCCTGGTTTATCAAAAGAGGAGGCTGCAAGGTAAAAGAAGAAGTACTATGCGCAGATGACGCCTTACCACTTTATATATTAGACGACAAGAACACCAAACACGCTTGCGCGAGATTTGGCAAAGAACAAGTGACTTGTTATCGACAGACGAAGTAAGGGTCAAGATAATATAGACTGTTCTTGTCTAAGCATAGCCTATAGGAACGCTCCCAGCTATTTCAAACCGAGTTTTTACCTTTGGTTCGCGATGCTTACACTGAGTGGGGTACCAACTTTTGCTTTGGTTCACTTCCAGATGATCGAGCCTTCATTCAATTGTTGTCTGAAGAGCTTGTCACTGGCATACGTAGAGCATCCGAAAACAAGGATAAAATAGAAGCAAGTCAAGGTAAATGCTATTCATAAGTACAAAAAGGGGGGAGGAGGTTATTAACATGTAAAAAAAAGGTGTGATGGATCTTTTGCGTTCCCACTTGTTTAATGTAATACAGACAATACAATTTGCTACACACGCTTCGGTAAATATTCTTGGCAGAATGGAAAAAAAAAAAGTGACAATCAAGCTAAATAAAGAACAAGGATACCTTGGTAGGATGGATGGTTCAGCAACGTATACCCCAACTGGTGGTCAAGATGATGGGTATTTTTATTCACCTGCCACCAGAGTACTATCAGCACTTTACGGCAGATGTGCAAATAAAGAACATTTCGGATGTGGGCGATGTCACTGCAAATATTCTTCGCAATCTTGTACAGAACCAGTCTGTCTTGCATCGACTGTTATTGGATGATACATTTTTCATGATGATCAAACTGTTGAGAATACAGCCTGATGATATCAACAGAAACATCGAGCCCACGTATGTCATTTGGAAATACAGGTAATGCAGAGGGAAAATAAAAATAATATTAAAATAAAAGACTCATCCTCTTTTTAATAGAATGATTGAGATTTTAAAATCGGTCGAGATCAATGGCGAGTTGGCACAGTACTTGCATACAAATCACAGTGTTGAGATGTTCATCAAAACTTGGACAGACAGCCTATCCAAGGATGAGCTTGATTTGGTGGATCATCAGGAAATGATATTGGGGTTGGATTTTATACATTACCAGTTAAAGGGCTCGACCAAGGTACAGTCGTATGGCTTATTGGAGGAATGGGGATCAGCTGCCACCCTTTTATGCAAAGCGATAGAGACCGGTCCTTTTAGTGGTCATATTCTGAGTTTAAAAGTAAGTAATGCAAAAGCATTTTTGAAGTGTGTATTATTTATAGAAAAGGTGCGTTAGATGGAAATCATAAATAGAATGGCAGAACTGGCCTACGTTGGCAAAATAGCGCCTATACCGTCCATGTCGGATGGTTTGCCTTACCAGCATCCAGGTAAAGAACAAGATGAAAACAAATGGTTTGACTATTTAGCTCATCTCTCTTTTTTTTGTTCCTTTTAGACTTTACTACACCTCAACCAACTGGTTTGACAGGTTTGAAAATGGCTACATTCATTCATATCATCCATCCACTAATCTACTGAACTTATAGACAAGATTTTAAAGAATACATCCATCTTTAAATCGTTACTATCCATCTTTTTCCATCAAACCAGTTTCACTACACCAGAAGAGCCGACAGAAAACAACTTGCCTCCTGCAATTCATCTCAGGATATTCAAGACACTCTATTCGATCATAGAAGCTCATCCATGTAATTATTTTATTATAGAGTCTACAAATACCATTCCACAAATGATAGAAGGAATGGAGAACTATAACCAGGAAATGCAGGTAAATCTTTTTTAAACCTTTTCTCTTCCCCCTTCCCTTTATTTTTTTATATTATTCTTAATAAAATATGATAAACATGTAGCAAGGTATTATGGATTTAATAAAGTTTGTCATGATCGACCTTAATTTTGTGCCTTTGAAAGAACTCGCGGTTTTATCTCTTCATCTTCAAAGTAAGGAGTTTTACCCCAATATATATATGGTCGTTTAATGCGTTTTTATTTTAGGTGGTTCTTCCGGGAAAATGATCCCAACCATTTGTGAGTTCTTCACAAACTTACTCAACAGGTCGTCAAAGTTTTTTACGGTGGTTCAGGATGTCGGGTTGATCAATATTATGAGTCTGCTGTTATCGGATGTGACAGAAAAGATACAGCAAACGGATGAGCATGATGTGTTTTTAACACAAGTGTTGGAGCATTTCGATACAGTCATTCAGTGTGCTATTGCCATGACATCTGTACCGGAGAATGTCGCTTCATTTAGGAAAAAGTAAAAGAAAAAAAAAGATCAGAAAAGATATATGTGTGTACTCATTTTTACCCTCTCTATTGTTAGTTATCGGGGAAATCTGCTCGATTTGCTCCGTTATTCACAGACAAGATTGGGTGCATTACGATTATTTGAAAGTCTTTCCACACATGCGCACGACCAAAAAGAGGATGATCAGCATGCTTATTCGCCTGACGATAGTATCAATTCATTCAGTAGAGTGATGGAAGCAATCCAATACATTCCTCGAGATGATCTTGACTTTAGGATAGAGGTGCTCAAGGCAATCCATCGCATCATTAAATCACACAAGGCAACAAAGGATATGTTTAAAAAGGTCGGTGGTTTTGTGACCATTGTTTCAATGATTGTGGGGCTTGAAGGTGCGTTTGAGCAAGCGGATCAGCCTAGCCTCAGCAAGATGGTCATGGTGTTGCAAATGGTGTTTACAGTGTTGGTGGAAGCAATGCGGCATCATGAGGTCAACAAAAAATCCTTCAAGAAGGACGTCGGGTATGGTACACTTGAAAATGCACTTGTGCTCTCGGGGGCACTTGCCAGACAAGATGCGGCACAACATGTATTTAGCATGCTCTTTTCTTTTGCTTTGGAGGATGACTCGATGAACGATTTGTTTGTTGAGAACGATGCCACTGATACTGCCATGACAACGACCTTTTTAAGGAGTATCGAATCAAAGTTGGGGGACCTCAGCACCATTGTGGTTTCCAATTCAGACATCACACCCACCATTTTAAATTTGGAGCACCTCATATCCAATTCGAGTGGTTTTGAAGAGCTGTCGCATGGCATCTTTTATGCTCTCATGCTAATATCAAAAAGCACAAGAGGCAACCAAATTAAACTCAACGGCAGTGGGCTTATCCTAACTTTATTGCAAAGAGCATTTCCCTCATCAACCGAAACCACAGCCATCTCAGCATCCGACCGCGGTGTTATTTTACAGACAGTTCAGAACTTGATGAGTATGGGTATTGGATTCAAAGAACTCGAATATATGTTTAGAGGCTTGGATACGACCGACAACATTACATTGGAAAACACCCATGGTGAGGGTTTACTTGAGCTTCTCCTTCAAGGAGCATCCCGTAGTCGATGGCCCAACTTTTTACAATTTGATATGGGAGAGAACCCACGGACGTCATTGAAAGTGCAAGAGCTGCCTCATTTCCCTCCCAGTAGCCCAGGCTACACCATCACACTTTGGTTCCATATCGAGAAGAAGGACGATACATCTTATTTGTCCCTTTTTAGTCTGTTTAATGAGCACCAATTGGTATACAAGATATATATAGATCCAAAGACAAGTATGTTGCAGGTATACAATATACAGTCCAAGCAAGACGCCCGTTTCAAATCCTTCCAATTCCGTGTTGGGTTCTGGTATCACCTCACATTGGTACATTACAAATCTCGGTTATCCGCAAAATCAAGCACAATGGCCATGTTTATCAATGGCTCCAAGGTTGAACAAGTGACGTGCGCTTATGTACCCCAGCCACCCTCAAAGCCCTTCATGGCCGTCATGGGCACACTGGATAACACAGATTTATTGATTGACATTAGCGAAAAGTCTCAATTGATCTGGGGTCTTGGGCCCTTCTATTTAATCCAGGATACGCTAGAAGAAGAGAAAATCGCACTGTATTTCAGTTTGGGTGCACGTTACAAGTCTCTATTCCAAGGCGCCCTGAGACAATGCCAGACCTACGAAGCATCCACCTCGCTCTATCTCTCTCTTTACAAATTGACCAAAGGTCGACGCGATCCCAAACAGTACTCGTTGGCCTATCTGATGCGCGGTGCCGCGTTTCAAACGCTGCCTGAAAGTAAAATCATGCTTGCATTTTTCGCGTGCAATGCATTGGAAGCAGGACAGCAAACGGGGACGCTTCGTACGGGTATGGGGAGCGGTGTTTTGGCAACGGTGGAGATGGAAATAAATCGTTCGCGGATGGTGCTCAACTCGGCCATACCCAAAATGGCGGATGCGGTGTATAGTCCATCCAGCATGGGCTACCTGGTGGGCGATCCTATTGTTGCCTATCCTTTTGGTTTGGATGAATCTGTATGGAAAGTGGGTGGCTGTGCCATTGCCTTGAAACTTGTTGAACGTGCAGAGGTAAAGTTTTTTCCTCATTTATTTCATTTTTAATCCATTCTCATCACTCTATAATAGACTGAAGAAACATTGAAAAAAGCAACCGCCATTCTGTTTGAAATCATTCGTTATTCTTGGAGAAACTCTGAAGATATGGAGAGATCCCATGGCTACGAGATATTGGCCTGTTTATTAAAACTAAAGAGAGATTTAATCACAGTGGATCTACTTGAGCTTTTATTGTTATTTATTGGAAAGAATCCAAAAGCACCAGAGTATGTTTTTTTTTTAAACAATGATATGAATGTTACTAATTTATTTTTAAAAAAAGGGAATCCATCATTAATAATGCACTTGCCTATCGCTATATTATTCTCAACTTTGAAATATGGAAAAAAACCTCTCCTGATGTACAAAAGGCCCAGCTCGATCAATTTGCTCTGTTTTTACAAACCAGTAAATTCAAGCATTTCAATATGAGACGTCTACCAAAAATTCGTATGTTGATATGATTTATTTATATAGCCCCCTCTCTCTAACACATCTTTCCATTAGACCTTGTAAAGAAAATGCTGTTGGCTTTCCGAATGAATATATACGCCAAGGAATTGATTCCTCATGTTATTAATTCACTAAAGGTGGCTGTATTGGCTTATTGGAATACAGATAGTATTAGAGCCATTGCCACATTTTTGGCATCGACAGTATATAAAGGTAGATACAAAAAAAGAGGTAGTAAAAGCATTGTCATTCACACTATCGGTGGCCTTCTAGTTCCTAGTACACCAACTGCAAGCAAGGCACTTCATGTTTTCACCCGCTCTGACAGTATTTTCTCCCTCAACGAAGCTAAAAAGACCGATTCTGAAAGATCTGACAGTGCCATTGAAATCATCACAGATGCCAAAAACTATGGCCAGTCAGCAAAGAATGTCCAGATGCGCAATATTGTGTTGGAAATGTTGCATGATATCTTGTGCGACAAGGCCAATGGCGCGCTTGTCAAAAAATTCTCTACCACCATTACTAATAAATGGACACTGCTCTTCTTTGCTCCAGGTGTCAATCCATATTCGGTGGTACTCAGTGCTCGTATCCTTGCCCGTATTTGTATTTCTCAAGGAACAATGTACATCAACAAATTTAGATCCGTCTCAGAAGGCTTTTTGATCATGCAAAAACTCTTACCACAGTATTGGAACCTTGCCCAGCTTCAAGAAACTCTCTTTTTAATGATGATGGGTATCGATATGGTAGATTATCCACTTCAGGAGCGCTTTGATATAACTCATATGTGTACATTTTTACAAGAAAACAACAAACATCGCAAGGTATTAGTGTCCGATATCTTACCCATCATGACCGCCATGTGGAACGAGGGAAGAAAGGTATTGGAGATGCCAATCACAGAGCATCCGTATGTGTCTAGGACCAGAAGCAATAGTATCAGTACTCGACAAAGTGAGGAAAAAAACATCATCTCTGCTGCTGCCAAAAATAGCATCCATAGTACATTAGGATTGTTTATTAAACTCTTTGGTGAGCTCTATGATACCAAAGCAGACGTCAGAGATGCTTGTAATAAACAAGAGACAATGGACACGATTGTACAATCTGTATTTTCAATTGTCTGTACAACGTACGGAATGACGGCAGAAGACGAGATGGACAGCAAAGACACTGTCCTTACCAACTTTGAACTGGATAATCCAACCCCCACTGATACCCTTTCTCCCATCAATACACCCATTGAAAGGAGCTCAAATAGTATGGATACCGCTTCCATTGATAGTAGTATCATTGCAGGTAGTATTTTAAAGAGAGGAAATTCGTCGTCCATCATGACAAAGACATCTCCCATGGTCAATAGTAATCGTGCTGCATCATTTTCAAGCAAATTAAGGTAAATCTAGTATTTTTATTGAAATACAAACGGTAAGGTTGGTTAATCAAATCGAGGGGTGCTTTGATATATACATTAGATCTGCTTCATGGAGCCAAAACAACAGTGCATCCACTATCAAGTCTCATGATGACTATACTTTGAATGCACTTGTCGAATTTACTGTGAATGTATGCATTAAATCACTATATGATACGATAAATAAAAATCTAAACGACTTTCATACCGTCATGGCAGTAAGTAACAAATAAGAGGAATTTACAACATCTTCTGATACATATATATAGGCATTTCCTCCAAGTTCTCATGATCAGCAATTATTGTTTGAAGGCTATCTTATGACACACATTTCCCAAACACTCAAGTGTGAATTTCAGTTGGATACAAAATCCTTGTTTGACCAACGCATACTATCGAATGTTGCAAAATTCTCACAAGCCAGTGCTGATGCTGTGATTCAAGGCAGATTTAAGGGGGGCACAGAACAGACCTACGACTTGCTTGCTACTGTACTGGAAATTGTATTGGCTGGCGACCCACCACGTGCTTTGGATTCATCCATTGCACTCATCTATGGTTCACTGAACCGCATGATTCTTGTGAAAATAGCCAACTTGGAACAGGATGAAGGAGATACCCAAAGATTGATTGCATTCTTGGATTACTGTATCCATCATCAGAAGGTCATCTTGAGTGAAAAGAATAGTGATGTCGAGTTTCTGAAATGCTTTTGTTATCATTTGTATCGTTACTTGACATCTACTAATGAAAGTGTACAGGAATCAGCTGTTAATGTAAGTTGACCTCATTCAGGTTTTGATACAAAAGCATTTAATTCAAGCAAACATGATCATTTGTAGATATGGAAGTTATTGGTACTACAAAAACCAGACAGTATCTCCTCGGTTCTAAAAGTAAAACTGAAGGGCGTTGATACAGATGAAATTGTGAAAGGATTCCAAAGCATGGTGGAGATGGATGTCGAGAGTTTTTACCGATGGCTGGATACCTGTCAATTTGAATTGAACATTCTCTTCAACGAGCACCTAAGTAAAACATGGGAAAATGTCATTTTGCAGGAATATAAAAATAGTCGGGAGGCATTACGCATGCATGTGACGAAGCGCATCAATAGGCTAAAGAAAATACAAAAACGTACACAGTATGAGCAAGAAATCATTACAAACTATACCACAAAGACCCTCACTTGGTCTCAAAGTATCCACGAACTCGAACTGAACCGTTTCACAAAGGCATTGCAGGATTTTGATGGCCATGAAAACTTTATTCAAAGCGAATGGAAACGCATCTCGGACGATCTTTTTAGAGAAAGAGCTCTATGGGGCCCACAGGTGAATTCAAATGCTAAATGGAGACTCGATTATACCGAAGGTCCAAACAGAATGAGAAAACGGCTCCAATCCATTGCAGGTACAAGAAACTATACCTACCTCTCAAAACAAAGCTCTCTTTCTTCTTCGGCTGCTGCTCCAGCCACTTCTACCATGACGCAACTACAAAGCAATATTGAAAGCGAACTAGCCAATGGTCCTAGTATGACAAAAGACAATGACGACGAAACCTCTCCAGATCAGGATACCTCGGTTGCTGAAGATAACGGTGACTTGAAGGAGAACGATGATGATGAAGAAATATCGTACGAGGAAGATAAAAACAGAAAGGTTTTAAGACTTGTAGAACATGGTGATATGGTGCTTGATGTCTATAATATCAGCCGAATATCCGGTCTTGACGCGTGCGAAGGGCTTTTGCTGCTCTGTAAAAACAATATTTACTTGATTGATAACTTTTTTCAAAATAGCGATGGAGAAATTGTCGAGATATGGGACGTGCCTAATGAAGAACGAGATCAGTATCTGATTCTATTAGCTCAGGCCGCAGGCATGGAAATAGAACGCGCGGGTGATGCCACTGGCGACCTTCATAAATGCCGTAAATGGGCTACAGGCGATCTTCGCGATGTATTTAAACGAAGATTTTTGTTTAGAGATGTTGCACTGGAAATATTCTTTACCGATGGCCGAAACGCACTTATTACCCTCAAGAAATCGGAGCGAGATGAGCTCTACTCGAAATTGGTGAACCGCGTTGCTGTGCACGAAGAATCGGGTGAGACCATCTTTGGTGGTGAAAAAGAAACGTATACCAGTAGCTCCTTTACATTATCAAGTATTTTTGGTACATCTACCCTCAGTGAACTCACACATCGATGGGAGCGTCGTGAGCTTACCAATTTCCAATACCTCATGTACCTTAATGCTATCGCTGGTCGGTCGTACAACGACCTGACACAGTATCCAGTCTTCCCATGGATCTTGGCCGATTACGAAAGTGAAGAGTTGGACTTATCCAATCCCGAGACATTCCGTGATCTGAGCAAACCGATGGGTGCACAAACTCAGGAACGAAAAGCAGAATTCGAAGAACGCTATCGACAGTGGGGAGAAACTGGTGATCCTACACCGCCATTCCATTACGGAACACATTACTCGTCTGCCATGATTGTATGCTCCTTTTTGATCCGCCTTGAGCCATTCACCCAACACTATCTTAATCTTCAAGGTGGCACGTTTGACCACGCCGATCGTTTATTTGATTCAATAGCAAGAGCATGGGACTCTGCTTCAGAAAAAAATCCTGGTGATGTACGAGAATTGATACCCGAATTCTTTTATTTACCGGAATTTCTTACAAATGCAAACAACTTTGATTTTGGTGTGAAGCAAGGAACTGGAGAGACTATTGACTCGATTATACTGCCTCCTTGGGCTTGTGGAGATCCTAAAATATTCATTCAACGTCATCGTGAGGTATGTATAAAAAGTCGTATTGATAATAAAGTAATACTGATTTGTTATTAGGCACTTGAAAGCGACTATGTCAGTCAAAATCTTCATCATTGGATTGATTTAATCTTTGGATATAAGCAACAGGGACAACCTGCCATTGATTCATTGAACGTATTCCATTATTTATCTTATGAAGGTGCAGTTGGTAAGCGGTTAAAATTTAGCTTTAAAGAAAAAAAAATTGAACCCC
>VCJM01001316.1:33091-43177 GCA_024139495.1 Backusella sp. ASU-2019c | reverse complement strand
AAAAAAAAAAAAGGTATAAAAATAATGAACTTTTTGATATGCTCTACCCTGCTGTAGTATCTTTTCTTTACTTTACAACTTTTTGGCATATTTCTATATTTTTTATTTTTCGATTATTAAAACTTGAAATACGTTAAAAATGACATTTAGTAATTGTAAATATACCATAACAACACAATCGATGAACATTCAACTAATTGTTTTATTACAGTGACTACACTTAGCATTTCTCGTCCTGCCAAGCGTAGAATGGAAGAAGATGAGGTAGGATATCATGTTTTGTATTATTTTGAAATCAATGACTTATCAAAAAAGTGGGAAAAGCAGCCCATGACAACAGCCAAACGCTACTTTGATCAGCAAACGATAATAAGTCCTTCTCAACCAGCTCCCGAGAATGCATTGCCTTCCTTAACTTATGCATCTCCTGACTATCGACCACCTACACAAGAAAACGCATTATGGCTACAGCCCATAAATACAAACTCGCCTATGAGTGAAGACGACTCCAACGATGAGGATGACCCTATGATATTAACGCCTTTATACCAAGAAAATACACATCAGAAACCTATCATGAATTATTGGGGGAAAACAGTCATCAACCAATGGCAATAAAAGGACAAAAAAAAAACAGCATATCAAACATCTAATTATATGTGACAAGTTAAATCCATCTTATATCCACTCTTATCCACATTCTTTCCTGCCCGCGATGACTTTTTTTGTAAATAAAATAAAATGCTAAAGTATGGTTTGGCCAATATTAAACAAAAAAGAGGACAGTGAAAAAGTTTTCATGTCATTTTTTTTTTCCCTTCGTTTCTCGACACAAGTCTGTGAGATAAGATCTTTTTTTTTGACAGTTTTATTGATATGGCCAGGCCGCACAATTCATCAAGCTCAGAATTAAAGTTCTCGCGGTTGGTTTACGCTTCAGGGAAAAATAGAAACGAGAGAAAATCTGAATTGATTGAATAGGTTTCTAAAACTTTGACGTATACTTACTATTTTAAAAAAAATTAATGGACGTCATCATTGTATTGGGAAATTTTAAAAAAGAAATGCCGTAAAACGCTGCCTTTTGATTATATTCAAACTAAGATTTAAGCTTAAACATTGCTGGTTGGACCAGAGACGAAAGCCAATAACGGCCACATAAGCCCAGAACTGGGCTCCGTAAAAATAGCAATGATTGTTCCGAGTTGCGGAAACAAATTAGGACGATTATGTTAAGTTTTTTTTAAAACATGGCCCTATTTGAATCCACAGTGCGGATGTCATTGGTTAGTGATACTATCCGTTAACGAATTCGTTCATTGCAGGGCTCTCTTTTTCGAATTTTTAAAAAAGAGACATTATATCTCTTACCCTACAAAAAAAATGGGAGTCATTTTTTATATTATTGTCTCGACAAATTCAGTACTGTCATTGGTCACTTTGCTTGGATACTAGCACTTTTATCGCTCTCATTAAGAAACAAGTAATGAATACATGGCTTATATTGCTAATGGTTTATTAATAGTAGATATGATGGAAGCAAGTCAAGATTCCGATGTCACTGATCAGAATAATAGCAAGAATAAATATTTTGTTTGAGCGAAACAAGTGGAATAGAAAAGGATTTTACATGTAAAAAAATAAAAGTATTTTTTTTGTTACTTTGTTTGGTATATCCATTATAAGGTGTGTGTGTGTGTGTGAAATATTATATATGATGTTTCTTGAAACAAGGAAAACAAATTTACAAATAGATGGAGAAGATGTTTACAAAGGGTAATTTGGGAGAGGAGGGGATATATATATACTACGACGCTCGAATGTGTCTTTCATCCTTAAAGACAAGTTCATCATCGGAATCGCTTGGTTCATGATGTATTAATCGTCTTGACGCTTCTCTTTGTAACCTTTCCCGCTTTCGTCTGTAGTAACCGTTTTTTCGCTTTGTTGCCTCCAAGCCATAACACAATACCTCATATTGACAGAATAAACACATCCAATCATCAGAAAGTGGATTATCAAACAGTGTGATATCAGATGATAGGAAGCCTCCCGGTGCATTACTAAAGTCGTCATCCCATTTCTTCTTTTGTTGACTACGCTGACCTTTTTTGTTGGGTGCTTTCCTTGACGATGGCTGTTCAGGAGGAGGTGGTGGAGGTGGAGATTGCATTGCTGTTTTACCCTTCTTCTTCTTCTTTGCATTTGGAGATCGTTTGGGTTGTTTATTAATACCTGTGTTTGCAGGTTTTGTATCTGATGATGCTACTTTTGATGATAATGTTGATTTATGTGATTTATTTTCTTTTGATTTCGCTGAAACATTTACGGTTTGTTTCGCCTTGTCAAGGTCGAGTTTTATTGTGATTGGATCCAGTGCCTGGCGCTGTTTTTGGTGCTGGAGCGGCAGCTGCTTTAGCTTGTCGATCGAGAAGTCAAAGGACGATGCATTGCTGAGTATATTGTGATAGCGCGGTGCCTGGTTACTGGATGATGATGATGAAATGGAGGGGGAAATGGAGTGTCTCATTTTCTTTGAGTTTTCTCGGTCAGTCTGTTCGGACATGTTGTAGACATCTTTAAACAGACTAGCATCATTGCCATTCGGGGACGGTGCTATCTGGACATTGCTGCTGTCTGCGGCTGATTTCTTTAAGCGTGGTTTCGGTAATGGAAGGATCTTTCTGGATTTCAGGTAGGCATATTTTGGATCAGCTTGGTCGATTTGTAATCCGTTGCATAAATTGGTTTCGGATGGATCCTTTTTTTTATTAGTATTCGTAGGGGTAATTTTTGGTACTTTTGGTGTTTTTGGTATTGCTATTGACCGGGTATTCTTGTTGCCATTATTTGTATTACTAATACGATCCTCGCTCTCTTCTGACACTTTGTGGTTCTTCATCATGGTAATAAGTTGCTCCATCTCGGGGCTGTTTGTAGTTGCTTTTTGTGCCGCTGTAGTTGCAGTAGTAGCAAAAGTGGTTTCAACATCTGCTTGTGTTTTAGCATGGCTGCTACTGTTTGCAACTAATGATATAAATTTTTGTATACCTTGCTGTTCTTGGATGTCCTTGAACGAGCTGTTCTTTTTGTCAACAAGCAACGCACCAAAGCTAATATCATTCAGTATGCTACTTGAGGTCTTTCGTAGCCTTGCTTTGGCAGCAGCGGATCGAGCCCGACTTTGACTACTCATTTTCATTGCCCCTCCATCGTTGCCCCCTCCTCGTGCTTCTTCCCCTCCTTTTATCATCGTTGTTGCTGCTGTTACTATTGAAGTTGAGGATGCTGTAAATTGACCCCTTGAATCCGACAATGGCAACGGCTGGCAGCCTATCCAAGGTCTTTTAGAAAACAACCTAGCCGAGGCATCACCACTTCCTAGTTGGGTTTAATGAGGGATGAGTGAGTGAGTGAGCAATCTTTCATGGTGAATAAAATAAAAAAGAGGAGGAGGAGAAGAAAGTAAAGTTACTAATACAAAAAGGAAGGCATGTATATATATTCATATATGGAGATGAAGTACAAGATGATGAAGATGATGATAAACTGATGAAAACAAGAGGCTTACCAAGGTCATTAGCAGTGTTGTCAGTTTGAATGTTATTTGCTTGAGAATCAACAATGGAAGACATGGAAGGTTCATCAGAAGGTAAAGGAACTGCAGTGCTTGAATTATCAGAATTCTGCCCAAATAAAAATTGAGTGACGTCGCCGCCTTGGTCTTTTTTGTGTCCATTTTTGTCAGCTTGTATTGCTGTTGCATCTCCTACTTTTGCCATTGACCGCACGCTTTGCCCCATTTTTTTATTCTTGAATCCGACAAAGAACAAGAAAAGGGGGAAAGTTAAGCAAACGCTTAAGAGTAATAGAATAAAGCTGAAATAGGAAAGGAGAGACAAAAGAGCGATAGAAAATAAATGTAAAAAGTGAGAGAGAAAGTGAAGGAAAAGAAGAAAAGAAAAGGTAAATAAAAAAAATATAAAAAAATAACAATTATATCGTCATTATTATTAGAAATATTTTAAAAACCAAAGATTGACATGCCATGTTTATTATGATTTTTATTTGCAGCGAATGCGGTTTGTTCATCTCTCTCTTGCGTGTGAAAATAACGCAGCCTCTTGCTCTTTTTCTTCATTTATGAATATATGTCTACTTTTTGCTGCGCCAGAGTAGTGTCTTGTAAAGTATATGTACATTTATATGGCCACAGAAAATCAGTGCTTAGAGCTTATTCATTGCACTCCGAGACTTTTGCCCTGAACATCCATGGCTTTTGTTACAACCAAATGTATCATTATTTTTCCCTCTCATTAATGTCAATACTTTTAAACTTTTTGGGCGATCATGCAAGTTCTCGGAATTAATCAAACCGAGAGAGTCAAAATGAAAAAAAAAAGTCAAAACAAGGAAACGTGGTCATGTTTAAACCCCGATTTTACCACTTCCTGTCGCTACCTTAAGAACGTATACAAGGTACATCGTTTTATGAATACTATGTGCATCTCAGAACTAAAAAGTATAAAGAATCAGCAGGAGAAAGTATACATTGGTGCCTATTCTTCGCCCAAAGGACGTAGGTAAACTCGATTTGGATGATATTGACGGTACTCATTGTCACTTAATGCACATTTTGTTATAACCACTCTCTTTACCTTTCTTTTACTTGATTTGCAATAATCCAAGTCGCTATTTGTCAACATGAAAGGCTGTCTCGTAATTAGACAATACTCAAATGTTAGATCGTGTAGATAGGGTAATGATTGCAATATAAAATGGTCCAAGCGTTCTGGAATAACAATACAATTGAATGATGATGCTATAGGTAGAATCATCTGACTATATTCAAGATTTATACTATAAAATCATAGCGGTTCTGGCGAATGTCCTAGCGAATGGTGCGGTTGGTTTATCACCGCTATCCAAAGACTGTCCATACGCAATGTAGACGACTCGAAGACTGGTGCTAGTGCAGCTGAATATCCTCATCTTATTGAATTCGATTATAGCTGCACTATTCATATTGAACATGATTTCGACCTGCAATTTGACCAGTCAGGTTGTCCTAAAAGCGGTGTCTTGCCAAGTGGCCAGTACTTGAGGAGTTTTAAATATTTATATATATATATCAAAAAAAGTCGAACGCGCCAACTCTTTACTCACTCCCAAAAAATGACTGAATCTACTTTATTAAAACAACTTCAAGCACTATCAAAGTCACAAGGCACTCGAGTCGAACTCTACCATGAATTTGAAATGTAACTAAAAGTACATTATAAAGAGATCCGTTACTTATACCTCCATTTTAGTGCATTCAACGATTATTTAAACAAGAAATGCCCACCCGAGCAATACTACTCGATCTGCAAAATCGTCACCGAAGGCTTTCAGGATGTCTCTCTCGAGATTCAAAATGTCGAAAAGGACGTGGAGCGCGAGGATATTTGTAAAATGATTCGACGCTTACAGGAAGCCGAAAAGGAAAAACTGGCAAGCACGGCACAGATCCAGATATTAACCATCCAGGCAATGGAGGGTGATAAAGATTATGATGAAACAATACAGGAGCATAAAACAAGGTAATGGAAAGAAAAATGATTTGTTTTTTTATAGTTTCTTATTTGAGTATAGACTTGAAGCCACATTGGAGAAGATCCAAGAGGTGTGGGATGAAATTAGAGAAGAGTTGGCAGAGGTGTCGATGGAAGGATAGAAATGCGTTTTTTTATTTAAATAAAGTGGGATGAAGGGGCATATAAAGTACATTGAAAAAGGCATAAAATAAAAAGATACATGAAGGAATATAAAGGGCATATACATAATGAATAGGGGTATAAAAACATATGGTTTGTGATCAAAGGGGGCATAATACAAAGTTTTTTTTTTTGGGGGAGTGTGTGTCTGTATATGTACATATTCTAAAGAACCAACTTGTTCATGGCAATGGCCCATTCTCTTGTAAGTTCAGGTTTGGATGCCTCAAATATATATTGGTTTGTGGATGAAGTTGCAATCAAGTTTGCATCATCATGTTCTATGTTATCCATGCGTATGATGTCTATGATATTTTGGTTTTGGTTTTCATAAATGATAAAGTATTCTCTATAGAATTGAGATGAGCATCTTTTATGATTGGTTAGAAAAATAAATAAATCAAATTTACCTTAACAGAACACACCAGAAGGGCTTGTTTTGTCTTTTACAGGTCATCAAACCACATCTGGATACATTGTTTTCGTTTAATTTTAATTCATATATATTGGGTGTCCATCTGATGATTTTTGGTTGAACAAGTGGATTATTGATGATGGGCTTGATCTAGAATAGAGAATAATTAACATCATTTTCAACTTGAAAATCTACTTTCTCTTCATTTACCTTGTGTTTATCATCCATCCAAAGATCCAACACAAACTGAGGATTTGCATTCGACTTTGCTACGGGCATCTTTATCAATCCAAGACGATGACGTGTGCGCTCCACTTGCTCCTTACATTCAATTGCTTTGCGAGCATTGTAATAGGCACTCAAGACACTCGCACAGGGTTCGTAACGTCGCCACAGATGCGCAAATCCCATCAGCTCACCATGATACTCAATGTTGAAAATACCCGTCACATGGTGACGAATGGCGTTTGTCGAAAAGAAGGGCAAAAGACTGGCACTTCGCTTGAGTTTTTTGGTCTTGACGGCTTCATTCTGGTCCTTGATACGGATAGAAATCTCCTTTGTGAACGTCATGGGTTCGTTATCCTTGGTTTGGAGGATCCAAGTGAGGGTGAGAAGGATATGCTGGGTTAATGGTGTGACTCTGTTCATAAAACTGACGCCATACAGTGAACTGTCCCATGAACCTTGGGCGCACAGCTGTGTGCTGCTGGATAGAGTGATGGGGATGTGTGTCTCGGACGAATCAAGGACCTTTCCATGCTGATCAACAAGACGAGGATATCCCACCTTCATTTGAAGCACCTTTTCAAAGATGCTTTTATCCAAGTGTTCAATGGAAAGCATGATACGGCGTTGCTGTCCTTGCTGAAGTGAAAACACACCGTCTTCAATCGACTTTTTGTTTAATTGAACGGGCACATGGTCGTATTCTCCCAAAGGTGTCAGTTCAAGGATATGAATGTTGGATAAAATACCCTGAACTCTCTTTGTTTCGAGTGGAACGGGTGAGAGAGGGGGTGATGGCGCCGAGACGTGTTGCTGAAATTGATCAAAATACTTTGCTGTAGGTCTTCCATGCACTTCAAAAGTAATGTGCTTGTTTTCAAGTGCATCCAAAATCTCATCCGTCACCGTAAGAGACACAGATTGACTATGATTGAAAGTGACATTGGCGTTTGTTGGTAAAAGTTCTGTTGTCACCACCCCATCGGATCCAAACATGGACAAACGAAATTGACTGTGAATATGTGAAAAGTATTTGCTATCGACGCCATTAATCTCCATCATTCTAATTTCAAAAATCAATTGCTGGCCAGCACATAAAAGACCTTTTGAATTGTCCTTGTGAGCTCGGTTGATGGAACGTGCGATGGTGGCAAGAAGCATTTTGATGGTTCCCCGTTTTTGACCGGTGGTCTGGCAAATAAGAGAAGCATCCATTTCAAATGGTATCTGGGATCCGAGGCTCTTTAAAGGAACTTTGGCTAGACCAACCTGTACATAGCAAGGAGCTGCCTTGGTTTCATTCTTCTGTGATAAAAAGTGTTCAATGGACCAAGTCGAGGTGGATCGGTTCTTCTTGTCGATTTTTTGGATAGCAACGCATGGTTTCTTCTTGTCAGCAAGTGACGGATCCACTGTATTGGTGTCCCAATAAGAGCGCAGTAAGTGGGCATCATCATGAATGATACAAAACCGATATTCAATATCTGACTTTTTGTTTGCATGGTTGATATAATCACAATAGTAAAGGATGGTCTGTGCCAGCGAGGCACCATGCTTTGCCCTCCAATGCTCAACTACTTTCTTTCCCAGTGCAACCTGAGAAGGAGAAAGAGTATTAGGTATTTGAATAGAGAGAGGTCTTACGCGTTTTTCTGATGAATTGAGAAATAAATGTTGACTGTAGTTTGTACATGTCGGTGAAGGTAAAGTACTCACATCTGTTGAATAATAACCTTGATCAAAATCATCGGTACAGATCGACGAGATGGTTCTTGCATGGGATAACGGTCGTCTACGATAGAAGCTGTCCGGGGTAGAGGTTTCTCGCTTTCGCATAAATCGGATTTTGGAAACGTCATCTAGTAATCGATCAATATCGTCGTCTGTTAATTTGTCAAAGACGGAATAGCAGATGGGAGACGATCCTCGCATTTGGTTCCAGCTCTCTAATTGAGACGTTTCATCATCTGTCATGGTATCAGCATGCACATCTGTCTTTTGCATTTGAATCTCTCTGAGCTTTTCTTGAGGATTGTTGAATCGAAAAACATGACTGTCACCGAGTGTAATTCTATATCCATTGTGTAGCACTTTGGGCTCAGTGATGCTTATACCATTCACAATAACTGTGCCGTTTTCGGTTGGGTGTAAAGTGACGGTGTGATCGATATTGTCAAAATAACAGTGATTGTCCTGAATGTGGATTCCACTCAGTTGGATCGTATGAATATGGTCATCGCGTTGCAGCTGTCCATCAAGACGGTCTACATGTGTCATTCCTTGTTTCAACTGATACACTAAGCATTCTGTCATGAGTGGATCCTCATTTAAACTAACAAGACAGGGTAGATCTCTTGGCATATGAACAGAAATCTCATCCTTTTCAATGGATATACCCAAGCTTTTCAACATTTGCTCTCGTTCAGTGATGATTTTCTCAGCCTTTTCTAATTTATCTTCCCATGTCTGATTGATATCTGCAAGAATGTTTTCTGTTGATTTCAATCTTGATTCCATCTCCTCCTTTGTCAATTCAACCGCCACTTTATCACCGGTCGGCTCCGTCAATACAACAGTGGATTTTGAACGTACAGGTCGGGCCAGCTTTTTATTTTCACCATGAATGTTGGTTTTGATGCGTTCGACCTCGTCTGGTGCATAGACCATCAGTGCCTTGCGCAGTGACTCGATTTCATCCTTCAAACTACCAATTGCCTTTGTTGTAGGATCCATATTGACAACAGCCTTTGTTTTAATCTTCTTGGCCTGATCTGCATAGCGTAGCGTACTCATTGTTTCGTCGTAATCTGCTGGTGATATGGCCGCAATCATGCATGTTTTTGAATTTCCACCCAATGAATCTTTTAATAGCCAAGTCAACACCTACACTATTTCTATGAGTAAAATATATATATATATAATGGAATGTAAGATGATTTACCGAATCACGAAAGGGTACGAAGGATTCTTTTGAATTTTTTTGTTGGTGTGAGGTTGGCTTTTTGGGATTTTCACATGATTTTTCTGCCAGACTTGCAATGACTTTTCCCAAAGTTGTCAATGATTTGTTTATATTGACACCTTCCTTTAAACGGGCACCTGTAGCACCAGTGCTATTAGCACGTTCGCTGCCGGCAAGATCTACCAAGCTTTTTTGCCATGATTTAAAAGTAAGTTTTTTTTTTTGTTTTTTTTTTTAGTCTCCAAAGCCATTATTGATAGTATAAAAATAGACATTGAAATAGATATAAAAAGTAAATCAATGAATGTGTTGATATACCTTATACGTGCCCCTTTTTCGGTCGTTTCCTTTTTTTCCAAATTGGTTGATTTTTGCGTAACATGAATGGTAAAAACTGCATGAGATCTGGATGAAGTTTGGTTCATGTTTGTTGCTGCGACAGTTCGAGCACTATTGCCTTGATCCATCAATTGATCAATGTTTTCAAACGAGGTGACAGCGATACGTGAAAGGTCCTGAACATACGGTCCCGTCACTGGATGTTCTCTTACTTTTAGATTTCCCTTGTTGAGCGGGTTTAATAAATCTCGTACTTTTTCGTTGTAAATTTCAATATACGAGACTTCAACTTGAAACGTGAGTTGTGCTGACGTTTTTTGTGTAATGCGATCAAAGAGCTCTAAACAGGTGCGTGGAATAATGCCCTTATCTTCTCCATAACCCAT
>VCJM01001313.1:8345-19013 GCA_024139495.1 Backusella sp. ASU-2019c | reverse complement strand
GTTTCCTTCTTTCTTTCTTTCTTTCTCTCTTTCTTTCTTTCTTTCTTTCTTTCTTTCTTTCTTTATTCAATCAAATTCTTCAAAAATCTTTTACCAACATGCAACCCAAGTCAACCGACGTTCAAAAGTTTATACTTTCAAGTAATGAGATAGAGGACTGTAAGTTTGCTATCTTGCTTTTATGATCTCGTTTCTAACTCTATCTTGGTACAGTCAGAGAATTCTTGAAATATAAATATGGTGAAGTTGGATCCTTCACTAGCTACCAGAACGATCAAGTAGAGGATAAAGAAGAGAACGAAGAAGAGCAACATCTACGCAAAAGAGCTAAACAAGTCAAAAGACAAAACGACAGGTAAGACGACGTTGCAAATAATATAATAATTTTACAGCACTTATTATTTTTATAAGCTACGAGGTCTTGACATTGAAGAAAAAATCGACTACGTGGAAGTCTTTCGAAAAGACCGTACAACAGTGTTGCTTCCGTTGTGATTCCTTCCCGTCTTGTGACCAAGCTAGATTAGACACTGAGCAAATCGTCTTGCGTTTGAATGGATACTCAAGAGATGACACTGCACAAGTTGATGAAGCATTAACTGACGATGTAATTTTACTGTTCATAATTTTACCCATTCGCCTTTTCTAACTGTTCATAATAGTACTTGCGTATATTAAGCAAGAAGAGAACCTCCCTCCACTCTGCTGTTGGTAATTGGCTCTCCAATAAGACCTTCCCTCCCAACTGTAGTAATAATGCTGATTATAAAAGACAACTTTATCCATACTTGTTGGATGAGAACCGGTAAGAAGAAATACATGTTCTGATACTGGTACTGAATTGATTTAATAGATTTGTTCGAAGAAACTATGAAGAGGGTGGTCGATTTCTCTTTAATGATGATATCTCAGATTGCATTCGCTCCACACTACTAAATAGGATGAAAACAACCTCACGTTTGCATCCAGTCCCATCTACTATTCCAAGACAAGTTATTTGCCTGATTGCTCAAATGGTATACTTTAACGTATTTTAAAATGATTTTACTAATACTTTTTCTTTTTTTGCGTAAATGTCATTTCATATCGTCCAATCTTGTGGAAGTAACCTTATGGTTTGACTTTACGGTACTTAACTCCATAATGGTATTGTTTGAGATAATGTCCTTTTCTTTTGATGAGAATATTATGTTGAATGACATACATACCTAGAGTGATAAAAATAAATACCATCAAACTATAAAAGTACTCTCACAGAGATTGGCTGTTATGGAATGGCATTTACTTGAAAATATTCATATATAGATAAGGTATCGTTTAGAGAAAGCGCTTGTCAACCTTGGTGGAGTTGCAGCAAATTCAGCAACATTGTCAAAATGGGAAAATGGAGTCGATAAGTACGGTTGGGGTTCATCATGGTCTGCTGCTTATCATGACATGTTGGATGAAGAAGGTACTTTAGGACAGCATACTGATTGGTCAGGAGTTGAAAGACATGTCACCAAAGGTGTTTTGGAAGCGGATAAAGCCAAGATAAAAGCTAAGACACCCATTCAAACTTGGGGTTGCATTACTTCAAGCCATGATCAAGATGATGATTAATGAAAAAAAATATATATCATTTTTTATATTTTAATAAAGATCAGCAATAGTAGCCTACATTATTATCAATTATGACCAATAAGAAGTGGAGTCATAGTGTTTGTAATGCATTTCTGAGCCTTTCATATTTCTTGCTTTTTGTCACCTTTCTGTTACCTTTCTCAAATATTCGGCTACTTTCAGGATGGGGGGTTTCACCTATTTAACCTCTATTGGCATCTAGAGGGGCCCCCTGAGCCATGTCTAGTCTCTGTGATTTTTCCAGATGCCCGGTGAATCAATTATAAAAATAATGGTTTTTAGACCTGGATTTTCAGAGTGCAATAAGTGCATTCATCGAAAAAAGATCCTTAAATGCAGTGGCCATTCAGTTGGTCATTAATAGAAACGCAAATTCCATTGCATCTCGTTGCAAAATATTACACTTTTTTTCTAAAATATACTTCTTTAATCATTTTTCAGTGCCAAATTGAGTTTATTACGAAAGGTCAAGGCGTACCATCCTACTCACCACCATATCCACAAAAGGAAAGTACGAACAAAATTCCCGTGTATAATCACGTGAATGTCACGTGACATTCATGTAATTAATTACAATATATATATAATTAATTTGAAATTAGCAGGAAATGCTTCCTTGGCTCAGTTGGTAGAGCGTCAGTCTCATAATCTGAAGGTCGCCAGTTCGATCCTGGCAGGGAGCATTCCATGACGGATCTCATTGCAGGTTTCCACTTCTTTTTTTTGTTTTTTTTTAAAAAACAGATATTTTTCCATCAGTTTCTTGTAGGGAATTCGTTTAGTTTTTCTAAGGAGTGCTAGCTTATAGTAAAACTTTTTTTTATCAAGATGTCAGGGCGCGAACACTAGCGATTTCCCAAATAAATTATATTAAACTGTGAGAGTGAGGAGTAGAAATACTAGTTTCGCAAGTGATTTAAAATAGTAAGCTTCATCGACTTGACACAATGTCTTGAATATCATTAGCTTTGAACTGAAAAATGCTTTTCTTTACGTACAAGGTGGATTGTTATTGGAACTATAGAAACAATTGATCATTATGAATTAGATCAGCATAAACTAGAGCGAGGAAATTGTATTTTAACATTAGATGAGTTCACACATACCTTGATAAAAAAATAAAGTTAATGGGTACATGTGCTATTTTCACTGCCATTTGATTTCTAAAAAGACGATAAGTGTTTTCAATTCTAGTATTAGACTCTCCATCTTACCCTCAAGTACCAATGCTTTACCATAGAAGAAGAAAAAAGTTGCAAATACTGACCGTACTTTTTTTTTTATTATTAAAACTTGGGAGGATATCATACTTTCATGCTAAAAAATAGACTATTCACAAAATCATATAAAAGGTAATTGTTTTGGGCTGTGTTTTGGCACATCCCACCAAAGAAGTTAGTAAAAACACAATATGGCGCAGAATTTTTAGTTTTATAATAGAATATACGTGAAGGCCAAAATCAATACGCAAATTTAAACTAAGAAACAAAACAGAAATATAGAAATACATTGAGATTTAGGATAGCAGTTATATATATGGTTTCAACTTATTATTAATCGTTTGTTTTGCCATTCATTTTTTTTCTCTGAATTATACTTTTACCAGAAATAATACTAAAATTGTGTGCAACAAGATCAAGGTTTGTTTTTGAGATGTGTACTGATGATCTTGTAATACCAATGGTCTCTATCCTATTTTCTGTTATAATAGTCAGTGCGAAAATGAATCATCATTTAAAGTTTGGTTTATATTTAACAGTTCCTGAGCAAGACTAAATATTTGTGTATTGGTTATCAAAGAGAAGAATAGATTGAAAAACTCTTTTAAATAATTTTCCCAAGAATAGAATGAACTAACCATCAATCATCCTCTCTGTGTCCATGTATCACATCGCCCGTAAAATAACATATAAATACAAGAAAAGTAGAAAAATAAAAAGAAAAAATAAAATAAAACCCCTTTAAAAGATCCAATGTTTATTTATTTGACCTATGGACCTGCCCGCTTTGTTCCAGTTGGGGTAGTAGTCATATTTTTATTTTTATTGATTTATACACTCTTAACATCTGTTTGCCGATCATCAAAAGCAGCCAATCGCTCTTTTATTCTTATTATAATTGCCTCAGTGTTTGGAATAATCAATGGTGCTTGCCTGTTGGCTGTGCTTTTTTTACCATATAACCCTATGAATGAACTTCTCGAAGCTTCATATATAAAGATTTTCATACCAGTTGTACTTTTTGGATTGCCCATTCCTATATTGGCATGGATGGCTGGTATAACTGCTTTTTCTGTTCTCCTTGGAAAGAGTATTCAAGTCAGATTGTCATATATTTTAACACTTATCGAATTCATACTGATTGCTGTTGCTACCGCTATGTACGGAGAGGATCTATCATCATCAATGAACTTTAATCATGCTACGAGTTACTTCCTTGTGTACAGATCCTTGTTTACTGCTATCATATCACTGAGATGGATCTATTTGCCCTTGTTTTTCTCTCTGGTGATTCAACACAGGCGTCTTCTGTCTCCTTTGGGAAAAACTATTTTGATTGTATTTGGAATTTTGAGTACGATTCGACTCATTGCTGAAACAGTACTCACGACTATAGAAGTTGGATATGGAGATGCAACAGGATTTGTTCTAGCCTCTTTCTTCTTTACAGATTTCATAGCTGTTGTTTCAATGGCTCTTATAGTCACCTATTACAGACATATAACATCAATTAATGATACAATTAATGATACTTCATATGATAATTAGTTAATAAAACCAGTGAATCTATTATTTTAGTATTCCACTTTTCATTCAATTGGATGTTGCTTTCTAATTTACCTAAAGATACTAAATCTCTTTTCTAAGTTTATATATATATATATATATATATATATACATAATTAAACTGCTTCACAGCATCTCTATAAAAACGCTGGCATGGAAAATAAATCAGAATAAGCTCCTTTAACCCTCACTATGGGAAAATATTTTTTTTGTCCTAGTCTTTGGGCCCATTTCTAGGACAATCAATGGACAATTACTAGGACAATTGATGGACATTGCTAGGACAATTTTTTTTCCCATAGTGCCTTCCAAAGCTACAATAGCAGCACTATTTATATAAATAACAGTCAAGGCTGATTAATCCAAGTTTATATTACATGTCATAGCATTGTATTTACTTTATTCATTTAATAGTACATTATTTATAAACATTTACTACCTCCATCTCTAATATAGCGTGAAGTAGCAGGAACTCTGCTTTTATGATAGAAAGTATTAGATAACCATAATAAAATGATAATATTCTTTTTCATCTAATAAACAAATGGGAAAATGAAATAATGCTATATAAAACAATCCTTTTTGATGGAAATAAATAAAAAGTAAAAGTGTATTCAGGAACTCCAATTAGATTTTTCGCATTATGCTTATGCTAAAAAAAAAAAGCACATCATTGGAAAAGGCCTGTTGAGTTTAATACACAATTATAATGAAAGTGGGTATATGATAAGAGCTTTAGAAAAAAAAAAAATCAACTAGAGTTGACAGCAAAAGTTATTTATTCATTCCCGGCACCATTTTTTTCTACTCTTCACTGCGCCAATTTGACAAGGTACATAATGGTTACTAGTAGAATACATCTCTAATCTTTTTGAAAACAACAACCTGACCTAGAACAAATAGAGATCTGCCCTAGATATCTTTGGTGGTTTATCTTTAGATTGAGGGGTTGCATGGTTTCTAAACCTTATCGAGGCTTGTGATGCTTCCTTCGACCTGAAATTCCTAGTATGTTCAACCAGGTGGGTCTTTAGGGTTTTGCTCATTGAAGAATGCCGTTTCCAGACGGCTTCTGGATTCGTGTTTGTTCCATGTCCATTGACACGAGGTGCATAGAGTGAACCTTGTATGATGGTAATTCACATCATTGTCTTCTACCCCTAACCTACTGGAGCGTGATGGACCACTTCAGGTGTAGGATGATCTCATTAAGAAGTTTACTACTTTTTGAGGACCTTCAAGTCCGGCTTGTGAGCCTTCTCGTGGTGGTTCTTGTTAAGCAGTTTTGCAGTCTTAGGCTGTACATTGTGAACTAGATCAATTGTCGCATTCTTGTTTCACTTAAATAAAGACGCCTTGATTATTTTATACTTCAATAATATAACCATCTTGGTTAACCGCAACTTTATTTGAAAATCTATGAGTGACCAAATCTCTTAAAACGTTTTTATATATCTCGGTTCAAAAAAATCAATGGCATTGGTATGTTTGACTTTCATCCGATATTTAGTGTATATAAACCCATCATAAAAACCATTGTTCATTTCCTTGATGACCATATTTAAACAAAGTCTTGAAGGCTGTCCATAATATCATTAAATCTTTCCCCTCTTTTGATCGAACCGACCTTTTTCGAATGATGTAATCTATTTCAAGAAAGTGGATCCACTTTAATATGTTGATCGATAAAACTGGGCCCCTTTTTCGTTTCCTTCATCTAGTATGCGCTTTAGTAAGCAAAGTGAGCCATTTTCTCAATCAAGATTGCGCCCAATTTGTTTGAGAAAAAATATTGTGTAACCCTATTTTTTTGGTGAGAAATAAAAGGGCGAGAGAGATGCTTCCAAAATACATGTAATTTTTTCTAGTACGTTGTTCTATCTATTCCATTTATCATAGTGGTTCAATAATAATAGTCCACTGTTGACTTGATGATTTAAAGAAGCCAAGTTCAAATCTTAAGTTCCATCTATTATCTTAGTGGTTCCATCAAGATCTATCTTTTTTTTTTTCCATTTTAGTCATTCTTTTATTTGTGCTTCTTTTTTCGTAAAATATTTTCCTTGACAAGAATGAAATAAGTGAAAGAGATGATTTTTAAAAAAAGAGAAAAAAGAGAATCATTATTTTTTTTTTCATTCGCTTTTCTCTCTCCAACAACTCATATTAGTTACAAACAGGGCTTTTTTCAAGCTAAGAAAATAAAACTCAGCTTTCGGTGTACAGGAGTTAAGAAATAATTCGCTCCACAGGAGTTAAGGCCGGGTATTAATCCTGACTCATTATTTCTCCATCCACTCCATTTGTGTATTTTCCACTAATTCTGTGACCATTTTTTGAATTGAAATAAATATGGATTTGACTGGCTGAGTTTTTTTTTGACAACTTACTTCTTTCCATAATAATAAAATATGTCTACTGGACTTCGTAACGCTTTTAATGCTGCCAAAGAGCAAAGTAAGCCCTCAACACATAAAATAAATGCATTTGACTTATTCAAATCATTTCTATAATAGATAGACCTGCATTCGTCTCATTCATCACTGCTGGTTATCCTTCACCCGATCAAACTGTCGAAAACTTGTTGGCTTTAGAAAGAGGTGGTGCTGATGTGATTGAAATTGGTAAAAAAGATATTAGATGATGAAGGAAGGGACAACAAGTATGGGAATACTAAAAAAAAAGGATTCATGATTTAGGTATTCCTTTTACTGATCCACTTGCTGATGGACCTACCATTCAACGCGCCAGTACAGTAAGTTGTTACACGGATAATAATGCAACAGTGACTCATCTATATTCAACAGGCTGCTTTGAAACACGGTACAGACATTCCCATGTGTCTTGATATGGTACGTAAAGCGCGTGCTCGCGGCTTGTCCGTGCCCATTGTCTTCATGGGCTACTACAACCCCATCCTTGCCTACGGCGAAGAAAACATGGTAAAGGATTGTAAAGAGGCTGGTGTCAATGGTTATATTTTGGTGGATTTGCCTCCAGAGGAATCCCATACTTTCCGTAACATTTGTTACAGATATGGTTTGTCATACATTCCTTTGATTGCTCCTTCTACCACCGAGAAGCGTATCGAAATGTTGGCTACATTGGCTGATTCCTTCATCTATGTTATTTCTCGTATGGGTGTCACTGGCGCCAAGGATACTGTCAACACTGAATTGCCTCAGATTGTTTCCCGTATCAAAAAGTATACCCAGGTTCCTTTGGCCGTTGGTTTTGGTGTATCCACTCGTGAGCACTTTGCTGAGGTCGGTGCTCATTCTGAGGGTGTTGTTATTGGTTCGCGTCTCATCACTTTGATTGGTGAATCGGTTGAAAAGAATGAGGATTGTGGAAAGATGATTGAGCAATATGCTCTTGAGGTATCTGGACGTAAGGAAAGTATTGAGCTTAAGGCTGTCAAGGAAGGTGGTCTTGCTGATCCCGAGGTAAATGATGCTGCTGGTAAGGGACCTTTCTCCCCTGATGATATCAAGAACTTTTATGCATTGGAAACACGCTTTGGTGAGTTTGGTGGTGCTTATGTTCCCGAGGCTTTGGTTGATTGTCTTACCCAACTTGAGACCTGCTTCATTGATGCCATTAACGATCCCGAGTTCATAAAGGAATTTGAATCTTACTATGACTACATCTCTCGTCCTTCTCAGCTCCAGTTTGCCAACCGTTTGACTGAGGATGTTGGTGGTGCAAAGATTTGGTTGAAGCGTGAAGATTTGAATCACACCGGTTCCCACAAGATTAACAATGCAGTTGGTCAGATTTTGTTGGCCAAGCGTCTTGGTAAGAAGCGTATTATTGCCGAAACCGGTGCTGGTCAGCACGGTGTTGCCACTGCCACTGTCTGTGCAAAGTTTGGTTTGGAATGTGTTGTTTACATGGGTGAGGAGGATTGTCGTCGCCAGGCCCTTAACGTCTTCCGTATGCAAATGTTGGGTGCCACTGTTATTCCTGTCAAGGATGGCTCTAGAACCTTGAAGGATGCCATCAACGAAGCCATGCGTGATTGGGTTGCTAATGTTTCTACTACTCATTACCTTGTTGGCAGTGCCATTGGTCCTCATCCCTTCCCTCAAATTGTGCGTGAATTCCAATCCGTTATTGGTAAGGAAACCAAGCGCCAAATGCAGGAAAAGATTGGCAAGTTGCCCGATGCTGTTGTTGCCTGTGTTGGTGGTGGTTCCAACTCTATTGGTATGTTCCATCCTTTTGTTAATGATAAGACTGTTCGCATTGTTGGTGTTGAAGCCGCCGGTGATGGTGTTGATACCGAGAAGCACTCTGCCACACTTACCAAGGGTACTCCTGGTGTTCTCCATGGTACCCGTACCTATCTTTTGCAAGATGTCAAGGGACAAATCATCGAGACACACTCTGTCAGTGCTGGTTTAGATTATCCCGGTGTTGGACCTGAACACAGTTACTTGAAGGATGCTGGTAGAGCTGAATACCGTACATGTGATGATGCTCAATGCTTGATTGGTTTCAGAAAGTTGACACAGTTGGAAGGTATTATTCCCGCTTTAGAATCATCTCATGCCATCTATACCGCTATGGAAGTAGCCCGTGAGCTCCCCAAGGATAAGGATATTGTTATTTGTCTTTCTGGTAGAGGCGATAAAGATATGCATACCGTTACCGAAGTTCTCCCCACATTGGGTCCCAAGATTGGATGGGATCTTCGTTTCTAAACTACTTTTTCCTTTCCCCCCCCCATTTTTTTTGTACAGTAATAACGTTTAATACTTGTTAAATAAAACGACTTTTTTTTTCATTTGATTTATACGTAATTTTATTTTTGTTTTGTGTTGTTTTTCAATAAAGAATAAGTAAGATAACTATAATGATATCGATAGCAAATAATAATTTTTTTTTGGGGGGGGGTTAGAATTGCGCAAATCCAAAGCGAGAATGTTTGCGAGTAGGTGGTGAAGCCAACAATGGATTTTGCTTTCCTATGGGATTAGAAAAGGGATTGAATGAACCCGAATAGGCAGGTATTGACGTTGATTGTGATAGGTATTCTAAAGGTGACATTCCTTCTGACAAGGTAAGGCGATCCAATTGAATATCTGGTGTAACGGCCGAATGACGTTCCTCTTCGTCTTCAGAACCACTGTATAATTCAGACACACCCACTGGCTCATCTTCAGGATCCAAGCTAGACAATTGAGGAGGTAGCACGTTTTTAAAAGCATCGCCCAACACAAACTTGACAAGGTCATTATATAAATCGTCTTGTTGTGGTATTGATGGTGGTGATTCCTGGTATGTAATATCCTCATCACTTTGCTCCGTTTGGGGAGGTTGTTGTTGATGTTTTTGGGGCTGTTGTGGTTGAACATGTTGCTGCTGTAAAAGATGTAACTGCTCCTCCTCTTTTTTTAGTTTTAAAAGCTCCTTTCGCTTTTTCTTTTCTAATTTACGTTTCAAAGCTGAAGGTGACAAGGGTTGTTTTTGTAATTGCTGCTGTTGAGCAGCCAAAGCAGACAAAGGAGGGCCAAATGCATCAGATGCTAATGTACGACCGGGGAGGACACTTGATTTTAACGTAGGTGTAGCAGGAGTACTATTTCCTGTTTTTCCCCATGATGCCGTAGCTGGTAACGCAGACCGCTCATCATCAATATGATTGTAATTGCTTGTTCGATACGTTGATTCTGAAGTGTTGCTTCGTTTACTGGAGCCGGGAGGATAATCAGCATGTGATATTGAAGGCGAGGCATGATAAGAGCTGGATTGGGATCCATGGTATTCTTCATCAGAATCGTCTTCTTGTGATATTTGGTCACGCATGCGATGCTTACTAAAAATAAAAATAAAAAGAGAGAACCGGTTATATACAAGTATTTTATGTATGCACATTGATGAGCTTACCCAGTAGCCAATTCTTCCTTTGAGATTGTATCGGCATCTTCCCCAGGCTCGTGCAAGTATAGACAATTGGGGTTTGGACATGCCATGTTCCTTAAATAGTAAGTACAATACTTTGTTGTACCATAAGATGCTCTAAAAATAATCAAGATAGAATAAGAATGACGGGATGATGGCCTGTTTGTGTATTGTTTACCTTAATATTCGGCCCACCATGACACTTCCATCCACAGCATGAATTGCTTTTGTTGCATCCTCTTTCTTTACATAGGTGACATACACGGCAGCACTAGGCTGCATGGTGGTGGTGCCATTGGCATGAGATGTAGGTGCAATTTGTCTCTTGTTGATTACGGTTTTTGCAATCTTT
>VCJM01001309.1:86426-97703 GCA_024139495.1 Backusella sp. ASU-2019c | reverse complement strand
TTTTTTTTTTTTTTTTTTTTTTTTTTTATTCAGAAAAAAGGGGGCAAAGTATATTTATTCATCTTTTTCTCTGTTTATTAGGGTCTTGTCCCAGTACAGCTGCTCTTTTGTTTAAAAGAAAAAAATGCAAAGAAAATCAACTCACACAGATGGTTTTTTAATGCCTTTGGGCCTATTCTTGAACCAAATATATGTATCTTATTAGATGTTGGTACAAGACCTGGAAACAGTAGCATCTATCAGTTATGGAAGGCCTTTGATCGAAATCCACTTGTCGGAGGTGCATGCGGAGAAATAAGAGCCATGCTTGGAACAGCCTGTTGTCACCTTTTAAACCCTCTAGTAGCGGCACAAAACTTTGAATATAAAATGTCCAACATATTGGACAAACCTCTTGAAAGTGTACTAGGTTATATAAGCGTATTACCTGGCGCATTCTCAGCTTACAGATACGCTGCTCTCAAGAACGATGTAGTCGGGAAAGGCCCACTTGAAAAGTACTTTATTGGCGAGGATTTACATAATGCTAACAATACAAAATTATCTGCAGCCAACATGTACTTGGCAGAGGACAGAATTTTATGCTTCGAACTGGTAGCAAAGAATCAACGTGGCTGGCTGCTACAGTATGTACACAATGCTTTTGGCGAAACTGATGTACCAAGCCAACTACCGGAATTTATTTCTCAAAGAAGACGGTGGCTAAATGGTTCCTTTTTTGCTGGTCTCTATGGATTGAGGCATTTTCCAAAGATATGGCAGAGCTCTCATGGGCTTAGTCGCTCGTTTCTTCTAACAATCGAGGGAATCTATAATTTAGTCAATCTCATCTTTAGCTGGCTTGCTGTGGTAAAATATATATTATACTTATAAAGTAAAAAAAAAAAACTTGCTCACTTTTTTTTTAGGGAAATTTCTATATAGCTTTTTACTTTATTACAAAGAGTTTAACTGCAGAAAATGTCGATCCTTTTGGCAACAATTGGGGTGCAAGATTTTTTGACTTTTTTAATTATTTGTATGCATTCCTCTTATTTGTAGTATTCATTTGTGCTATGGGAAATAGACCACAAGGGTATGACTCAAATCAATTTCGTTGTTGTTTTTAATGTGACCATTTTGACATTTTTTTTGTAGATCAAAGTTTTTATTCATGGCATGTTTAATTGGCTTTTCCTTTATCATGTGCTATATGTTATTTTGTTCATCCTGGCTTATTTATAAAGGTATTCAGTTAGCAGCCGAAAAATACTCGTGGTCTTTTGATACCACTACAAATTTCCAGATTGCTATGAATGATCCTGGTCTTCGAAACATGGTGTTATCGTTGGGCTCCACTTTTGGTATCTATTTTGTAGCTAGTTGCCTTCATAGACAGCCATACCACATGATCACAAGTTTTATTCCTTACTTACTTTTGCTTCCGGGATTCATCAATATACTTAATGTATACGCTTTTTGTAATACACATGATGTTAGGTAAAAGGCAACAAAAATGCTCTATCTTACGATACTAATTTTCTCTTTTCATAGCTGGGGAACAAAAGGAGATAACTCTGTAGCCAAAGATCTTGGAGTCGTAACGGTATCTAATAAAGATAAAGGTGTCAAAACCGTAGAAGTCGAGCTCCCTGCGGGTTCGAGAGATGTGGATGAGCAATATGACACAGCTTACGCTAACTTACTCAGGGCTAAAAAATTACCACGTGAAGAAGTAAGCGAGTGTTTTGTCGTTGATTACTTTCTATTTTACTAATCCGTTTAATATAGCCTGGTTCGGGTTCCTTAACAAGAGATGATAAGTACAGGTCTTTCAGAACCCATTTAGTACTTTATTGGATTGCTAGTAACGCTTTACTGGTTGTTTTTATAACTGCTTCAGAATATGAATCTATATTCGTATCTTCTGCAGGAACTATTTATATGTCCATTCTTCTTTGGGTAAATTGTGCTCTAGGTATTTTCCGTTTCATTGGTTCAATAATGTATTTATTGGTTGGATTATTTACATCCGGTTAATTCAGAGTGACCTACAAATGAATCTGGATGCTATTGTCAAATACCCTTATATCCTTTTCATTTATATATTTATTTATTTTATTTTGTAATAGTAAACAGTTCATTCATGTATCATAGTTTCATAATCAAAAAATAAGATTCAACTTTTTTTTTCTCGTATCCTTTTTTCTCATCTGGATTATAAAAAACATCAATGTATGACTCAATAGAACAAGAGCTTTTATATTGCCATAACATATGAAAAAGAAACCCCTCTATTTTCCCTTTGCTGTTTGCACATAGCGTTTTCGTTTAAGGTTAAGTTCTAATTTAATAAAAGTAATAGAAAGCCATTATTTTTGATAATAAGTAAGACAATGAACCATAATACTGAGGCTAAAGAGATCTTATAGAGGCCTTCTTTTAATGTTTTCTATATTGCGCCTTTTCAATAAACTTGCCGACTTTTTATAAACCCCAACCAAGTTTATTGGAGATAATATTCACCTTTCGAGGCTGATTAGGGGCGATCAAAGAATAAATGTCACTTTTTTTTCCGATGGATGTAAGACTTAGTATACAAAGCAATCATAAAATCAAAATAATCTAAGATCCATTAATTTTAACCATCAGAGATCCTTAATTGTTGGGTTGAAACAATAACAAGGGCACTTTTTTTTTTCTGAACTTAAATCAAAAGCATGTAAAGTGCTTCAATACGACACGTATCGTATCGGTTTTAGTTGCACATGTCAACGTAGTTTTAAAAATCCATTGAAAATACACCTTTTACCAAAAGAGCAAATCTATGTGTTGTCTAATAAAAGTGTCAAAAGTGGTACGAATTTTTTGACTATATATCTACATATGTTTCAGGAAATATACTCACTATTTACTATTAATACCTCTGTCTGATCTGTACTAAAAATCATGATGGCAAGAATATCAACCATATCTTCCTTTTCCAAAACCACGCCACTATACATTTTCATCCATAGACCATTAAAAAATAGTATGAAGACAGTCATAACAATATCATATGTCATATCGACTAGCTCTAGGACTTGAATAATAGGATGTTCTCTGCTTTTCTTTTGTAAGGTTAAATTAAGAGCTTTGTGGAATAAAATTAGATAATTAAACTTTATTCATAGCCAATACATCAAGTCTTTAACAAAGGCAAAGGAAAGTTTTTCGAGAGCAAGAATTCAATGTATAAAATAAATTAAACCTAAAAGTGAATTTAATTTTCTTATACATCACCGGAAAAATAAACTGAGGTTAAAGATGCCTCATAAGGGCCTGGTGAGGGCCTTTTTGAACGCTTGCAATATGTTGCGTCTTCACGGTAAACTCACCGACCTCTTATGAACCCAGACATGTTTATTAGAGCTCATAATCACCCTTTAAAGCTTAATACAGGCTATTAAGGTATAAATGTCATGTTTTTCGGATGTCATATATCACGTAAATATCAATGAGCAAATAAAGACTCTACTAAACTAGAATATCGCAATTTCAAAAAATCAATAAATCCTTCAATTATGCTGTGGTTATCAAAACTAATACCAAAAATACCATATGATTTTATTATATTTAATTGCCAGTAATGCGCGTTACATGTACGGCTGAAAAAAAAAAATTAAATAATGAGAAGACAATGCAAATGTAAATGACAAAGATTATGATTAAAAAATGAGAAATAGACACAATATAATAAATTAATCGAAAGACCAAGTGATCTTGACTTTACCGTCCTTCTTCTTGGCAATCTTTTTAAAGGCTTTAGGAGAGAGATCAATATCATTTTCTTTGCATTCTGGGCAAGTGTCGACTACTTTTACAGTTACATGGCCATCAGGACCCTTAATCTTGATCTTTTCACCACAGGGTTTTCCATGACCATGGGGCATTCTCTTCTTGGAAAGTGCGGCAACGAAATCACCAGAATCGGCTTTACCACCACAGGAAGGCTTGCCACTTTTATCGACATTGTAGAATGTAGCATGACCTGAATGTCCAGAACGAGCTTCCAAACTAGCGGCTTGGGCCCACAGATAGAAGAGCTAAAACAGCAGCAACAAGTAAAACGAGGGTAGCGGAGCGAATCATTTTTCTAAAGTTTGTTAGATATAAGGTACTCTAAATTGCAGATGATAGAAGGTTTGTTTCTTTGATGATTCTATATTTTCTTGAAAATATTGGCCCTTTTATAACAATGAAGTTTGAACATATCGGAGATCTTTATCTGTTATTGTGCTTCTTGGTCAAAACTAATGAAACTTAACTCAGACAGCAAAGCATCATTTTTTTGGTTTCTTTTTGCTGAAGAAATTTCTATTGTATATAAATTAGTATTCTTTATTAACAAAAGTGTCACTTGGCTACAAAAATCATGGATTCAATCAGATGTTTACGTAATAGATACACTGTTGCTCTCTTGCACAAAATATCGATGTAATTTGACAACGGGAGCTTAATTCAAGTACAAGACCAGTCAACTCGATAGATACAAAAATAAACTTTTCTAATACACCAATGCCCGGGTCAAGTCATATAAAACAATATGATGAAGCATCGATGATGAATGATAATAAAAAGTCAAAATAAACATTTGATAAAAAATGTCCAGTAAGTGGTAATATGAATCAGATGGTATCGTAGTTAAATCAAATATATGAAGATGACAAACATATCTAAATCCTATTATTATGTAAACAATACAACCAATTTGGCAAGTTGATCTCCCTGGCTCACTGAAAATATGTAATCAGTTGATGGTTTGGAAAGCCTCCGATTTGAATCGCTATGTTTCAGAATAATAATAAAAAGTCCTTGTTTACCGTATTTTTATTTGAGTAAAAGCGTAAGCGAGATAAATTCGGCGTTTCAAAGAAAAGCTGTCAAATTGCTTGGAGCAACGAAACATGTCTTAATCCTCTTCACCGCGTGCTTTTGAATCACCTTAAATAACATTTCATAGCTTTTGTAACCTGACCTTGTTTTTCCATTTGATATGATAAATGGATTATAAAATAATAGTATTAAGTATGATGGAAATCTGGTTTTAGAGCGAAAGTTACAAATCCCTTAATATCGGTACTCTATAATCTTGCTCTCATTATTGTAATTTCGCACTGTATTACCTTCAAAACTGTAACTGCAAATGTATTCGATCGTCTAACATCAAAGTACATGGTTTCACCCGTTTTCACGAGGTTATGTGTTAGAGATCAATTTCAACTTGTACGATTTTTGTTGAACGGAGCCAATCTTTATTTTTTCTCAATTGCATACGATAATATATGGAATAGTTAAATGGTAATGCTAAAACATAGTAAAATCAATAATTATCTTTGGGTTTTTTAGTTTAAAAAGTTCATAAAGATAAAGAAATAATCTGATTGTATTGCAAACTCATTGATTTGCTCTCTGTAATTTTTTATCAATTTCTTGAAAAAAGCTGTATATCAACCCCCATTGATTGGAGGTTTCCACAGTGATTGTCAAATAAGATAATATGTGGCGTACTCTTCTGCTACCAATGTTTTATATCATAAACATTATTTACTTATAGGAACCTTGAGTTAAAAGGCGCATTTTTTTTTGGTTGCTTTTTTTGTTAGAAAAATTACTAATAATCTGTTACTTTACATTTAAATATAGCAAGACGTTTAAGATAGCAAATCTAAAATTCAAAAAAAAAGAAAAACGGCCACAATACTACCAAGTTGTATGGGATATTGTTTGTTTATTATTCTTGGAAATTAGTGGTCATATTTTGTTAGTGCATTAAAAAAAGCACTTTTTACTATAATAACACTTACCTAAAAAGTCGTCAGTTGAGCCAAATAAATATCAGTATTTTATATACTAAAAACATTTACGAATAATTTTATTGAAATCTTATTTATGTCCATTAAAGAAAACTGGTAGTCGTCATAAATTAGAAAATTGAAAAAATCTTGTGATACCTGTATTGCATTAACACATTTGTATTCGAAATGACTAACTTTTTCTGCCAAAAGATAATATTTTCCGCTCAAACATGCCTATTTTATGATGCAAGCTTGAAATTTTTAGAGGAGAGCACTTTTATTGACCATCAATTCTACTACAAATTTTTATTTTTAAAAAAAGCCTTATAAAATAACATTTAAATGTACGCTATAAGCAAAGGAATCCGCTGGTACCGTTCTGGGATTCAATTTTTCACCACCTAATTGATGGCGGTTGTTGAATTTGATAAGTCTATTTCAAGTGATCTTTTGCGGGGTGAAATACAATATTAATCTTTCTCTCTTCTTTATTATAATTCTATCATGGTTAACATTGGTATTGTCGGTGTAGGACTTGTCGGTTCCGAGTTGGTATCTCAAATCTTGAGATCCTCATATAAAAATACATTCAAGGTGGTCGGTCTTTCCACCTCGCAGAAAATGCTTGTCTCTGATGTTGATTATAAGCCACTTTCCATTGAACAAGCCTCAGAGCTTCGCTCTCATATCGTCAACACTGGTATTTCTACCGACCTTGAAAAGTTTGTAGACTATCTCTCCAAAGGTAATGAGCACGGTATCATCATTGATTGTACAGCTTCAGAAGAAGTCGCCAATCTCTATCCCACTTGGCTCCGTGCTGGTCTTAGTGTCGTTACACCCAACAAGAAGGGTTTCTCCAGCTCTTTATCCCTTTTCAAAGAAATCCAAGAGCTCGCTGCAAACACTAGCTCGAAGGCTGGAAAGAAAACACCTCTAATTTATCATGAAACAACTGTTGGTGCAGGATTACCCGTTTTATCTACTCTAACCGATTTTGTTAAAACTGGCGACGAAATCGAAAAGATTGAGGGTATCTTTTCTGGAACTCTCAGTTACCTTTTCAATAACTTCTCTTCTCTTTCTGCTGAAGCCAAACCCTTCTCAGAAATTGTCAGTGTCGCAAAAGACTTGGGATACACCGAGCCTGATCCCAGAGATGATCTCAATGGTATGGATGTTGCTCGTAAAGTAAGTATTAAAAACTATTAAAAAATACTTTTTATGTATTTTCCTCTAAAATAGAAAGTTAACCATCTTTGATAGGTAACTATTTGTGGCCGATTGGCTGGTCTTGAATTAGACCTGTCAACTCTTCCAGTTGAAAATATTGTACCTGAGGCACTTCAATCTGTTCAGAGCACAGCCGATTTCATGACTCGTTTACCTGAATTTGACGAACACTTCTCCAATATGAATAAAGAGGCATTAGCAGAGGGTAAGGTACTTCGTTATGTTGGTATGGTTGATACCAAGGGCGGTCAGAGTGGTGTTAAATTGGCCAAGTAAGTTGACATTTAAAATATGATTAAAATATGATACAGTTTTTTTTTTCTCTTACCAAATTCATACTGATTTACAGGTACCCCGCTTCTCATCCATTTGCTTCTCTCCAGGGAAGTGACAACATTATTAAGTTCACTACTAAATATTTCCCCAACGGTGTTATTATTCAGGTAAAAAATAAGACATCAAAATTAAATGACCGTGCGTTAATTTTTTTTCTTTTCTTTTTTGTGCTAGGGTGCTGGTGCTGGTGCCGCTGTTACTGCTTATGGTATCTTTACTGATCTTATTAAGATCTCAGAGCGCGTTGAAGGCTTCTAAGAAAAATCAACAATTAGACTAAATAAAAATTCATTTTTCCTATTCATTTTAAATAATAGCCATTGTAAAATTAAGTGACCTAATTAAATTTAATGATCTTCTGATAAGACTGGGTTATAACCCAAACAAGATTTATATTTGAATGGAATAAAGCAATATTATCCCTTTTTCAATTATGAGAGTAATGTATGTTTTTTTTTATATTAACGAAGTTAGGTATAATTTAAAAGTGGTATATGTTTACAATAAATGAAAGAATAAGTAATAATTCTGTTTTCTCTTATTAAGGTTTTGGTTTCAGAACCCGACAGTGATCCTGAATTAAAATGGCAGCAGATTAAGATTATATCTAAGGTTTGATCAAGTTAGGAACAGCAGATCATCGTTGCTCATTTTCCCGAAAACTTTCACATCGCTTTCGCCAATAACTGCAACGTTATTTTTGCTTTTGATAGTGGATATAATGTTCTTGGTCGGATTAGTTTTATAAGCACCAGGTGAAAATAGTTGCTCATCAGTAATAAAGCTTTCAGTTGATACCTCTAACTTCAGATCAACACACATGACTGGTATAATAGCAATATTAGCTTAAATAGTTAATGGTTAATTTTATTATTACCTTTCTTTTTAGAAGAAGAACTCGCATGATTACCATGTTGAGATTCAGGTACGCTATCGAGAGTTTTGGCTTTCAAATGGTTAGATTGCTTACGAGACTTTGTTTCTGTATTGTTCGATTGAATCTTCCGTCTTGTAAAGCCATTTTTAAAGTCCTTAAGTAAGGATGAGCGAGAAATAGATGGAAGTGGTGGAATATCAGCACCAGAATCTAATCCTGCCTTTCTTCTAGATCCGTTTTTTTCTTCATCAACTATAGCCTCTCTTAAAAGTCGCGAGCCTCCATTTGTTCTACTATTGTTAACAGATTTTGGTCTTTGAAGTTTTTGAGAATCCTTAGAATTTTGCCGTGAAAGAAATCCTTTGCTTTCTGTTGATAGGCGAGTTGTGCTTAATGAGCGTACTATTTCAGGTCGCATAAAAGAGAGTCCTGTTTGGACGTGGCCGGACAATATACTAATTCTTGCCTTGTTGTTGGGAATAAAGAATTTTTCAGATTTTAGCGATGCGTTCTCCGCGCTTATTACTAGAATGAAAGGTTATATCAATAATACTGCTCTAAATAAGCAAGATAGAATAGATACTAACATTTTAATTTAAGAAAGCTCATCAACTCCTCTGGATCATCAAAAACAGGTGGGCAGGGCAAAGGCGGACCAAAGTTACAAACATTTTTATTTCGCAAAACTTCAACCCTAATTATATCAGTATATAGCAAGAGTTTAGACATAATTCTATATACTTGAAACATATTGGAATCTATTTTACCTCCAATGCCTTTTGCTGTCAAGAACTTCAGGTCTAATAACAATATAAACATGTAAAAATTGAGATCGAATAGCTTTCGGATTAAAGCTTTGATCTCCTTCGATGAAAATAATCGATACAATATCTGTAATAATGCATTAGTTTTACTTTTAAATTATTCTTTTTTGAAAAAGTTACCATTTCCTATATGCTTTTTTCGAAAGATATGCTGCTTATCGTTATTTTGTAGAGGCATTAATGGAGCAACGTGAAACATGATGTCAGTACCATTCCATGAAGAACGATAAGATATCGAACCCGATTCTCCCGCTAAATTAAATACATGTGAGTAGACCGTTTCATTGTGCCAATATACCAATATAACAACATCCTTACTTTTAGTATCCAGTCCAGCTGCATACCCCTGATATCCTTTCAGCTCTATTTTTTCACCCATGATGTCCAAAAAATCGGCAAGATCATCTGATAATCCAGTATTTGAAAACCATATTTCTTCAGTTGATTGACCTTCTTTTACATTAAGTACTCCAAATTTATAATGTTTCGGTATCTGTGATATATTAAGATAGTCAATTAGATATTTTTTAGTGAGATCATTGTTTATACATCAATACTTACTTGAATTTCATCATACTTCAGTAAATCTTTTTCAAGGCCAGCCATGATCGTAGATTCAGCAGACAATTCTTTCAATTGACTTGGATCAATTCCTGGAAATACAGCTAATACAGCAGCTCGTAACATTCGAGAAGTTGATGTTCCATTTTCAGTAGGAGGAGAACGGAATGATCTTAATCGTTTTGGATTATCGTAGGGTTTATCCAATAAGTGGCCCAAACCTTTAGACTGTAGCCGCGCTTGGGTTTCTTTTACCATGCACTCATGTATAATATATCGCGCTTGCTCTGACTTTTTTTTTTTTTTAAGAAAAAAGTAAATAATTAATCTATATGCTTATTATACAAATAGTAATAATAATAATAATAATAATATATACCTCTCTACTCCGGATAATGATACGGTATTGTGAACCCAGAATAGCGGCTGCTCCGTTACCCGGCCCACTAAAATCTTTAGCTCTCTCTTGGATAACCGAAATTATGCCATTTGAATTCGTTGAGCCAAATATGCCTTCTTTCTTTTGTTTTGAATCCAAAGGTCCAATTAGCGTAATGTAAGGTTTTCCTACAAAATATTTTCTAAACCAATTGGCATTGCTATCTATTTGATCTGAATCCATAGACTTATAATCTTCAAAGGAGGGTTTGTTTAGCAAAAGTTTAGGCGATTCTTTTCTAAATCCATCGGGACTAGTACAAAGTGATAAAGAATTCGAGTTTAGAGTGAGGCAGTTTTGACATAGGATCTGCAAATTTTCAATCTATACATATAAAGGACATCAATTGCCTGATTATTTTTAAGCTATTTACATGAAACTAACTTGAAATTTGATGCTATCCATCTCATTTGCTTTATTAAAAGCTTCTGAGATGTGCTCCCATTGATTTTCGAGTGTCATCTTTTTGGTATTGGGTGCGTCACAAGCTTGAATTAATATTTTTGCATTTTTTAAGACTTTATTGATATCTTCTTGATCAATACTGGCTTCGATCTGAAGAAGTTGTGCACACTGGTCAGATATATCGTCAGCGAACTCGATAAATGTTTGATAGCTCAAACCAGAATCTTGACTATTATTTGCTGCTATCATCATCGGTTGACTAAACATTGTTGACTCGTTTATTGATGAACTAGACGAATTAGTGAAAGAGAGGGGGGAAAATAAAGGATTATTTTCATCTTTGGAGCTATAATAAAGAAAGTCTGTTCGCTCAGGAGTTGATGTAGAGTAAGGAGGATAGTCTGATGGACTGTCTATTAACTGCATGATATATTATTTCATTATGTTTTATTATTTATTTTAATTACTGATAAGTCCTCACCTTCGAATCATTAAATCCTTCTGTAGAGTTTGATTTCGACTGCCTTAATATAGATTCATTTGGTCTTTGACGCCATAACATATGACCTATTCTAGTCGTAAATCTTTCATTATCTAATCCAATAGATGTTGGTGTAAGTGAACTGGTGGATGGTCGAAGAAAATAGGAGGCTTGAACTAATTTTTGTGGTATTTTACTAGCACGTGATGATAGTGAAGATCTTTTAATTTCATCACTCTGGTTCATGATATTGGAATACACAAACTTAATCAAAAGAAAGTGTGTGTTTTTTTTTTTTTTAAGAA
>VCJM01001309.1:47626-61437 GCA_024139495.1 Backusella sp. ASU-2019c | reverse complement strand
GCGGGGTAAAAAAAAAAAAAAAAAAGCATGCCAAATCTTAAGTGAAACAAGATCTCCACTTTATTCTTCTTTTAACGCTTGGGTTGGGTCATGTAAAACACTATGTTTTTGACTGGAAAGGAATGATCCCGATATATGTCAAGCCATGGGTGTTTTCAGAGATCATATACACATTGACTTTTTATTAGGCTTTGATACCCTAAACAATGGTATTTTAGATGACATCATGGTCTAGTCCCCTTTTTTATTTTCACCATTGAGAGGATGAATATTTTGCTAGGCTAATATTATCTTGTTTTTACTAAGATTAAAAATCATCCACCTCTAATTACATTTTGGACATATGATAGAGATTGATTGCTCGTAAACTGGCCTGAAGTCCAATTGCTCCTATAGTTAGACTAGTTGGTATCGTATTATAGAATGCTACAGCCATAAAATACTTGTTACTGTCTTGTAATTTTAATTGGATTGTTAGTTATTTTTATTTGAGAAAAAATAATCCTACCGATAATAAATGAACCAATGTCATCCTGGATCATTTCTATTTTTAAGTAAAACCACCTTTACTATCGACGAAACCCTAGTGGGGTCAAGCAAAAATTTGATTAAAGCATAAAATAACGACAAACTCCCAGTGTCACCCTATTTAAAGAATCTAAGCTATTTGATATTCAGATTTACAACAACACGGTGCCCTATGTATAGCCTACCAGAGACATGCGACCGCTGTTATGACTTTTCTAAAGATATCAACTTTCCAATCCGGGACTCCTCTTGTTCACTCCCTACTATTATTAAAAATACAAATGCAATCGAGGACACTGTAAAGTGGTTCCTCGATCAGCTCACACCAAAAGAAACTACCAAACTGGTGAATCTATCGAAGTGTGAATTGAAGATATGTGAACTCTGTCAACTAAAGTAGCAGAAGGATGAATTTATGGAGTGCCCACTGTAAATGATCTTTGGATTAGCTTGTTTTCGATTGGTATTGCACAAAAAGACTTATTAAACTACAAAACTGTTCTTTATTTTGAATAAATACGGATACTTTCAACCAAGTACCAGGATTCAGCTGGATCACTATTGGAATGTGTAAATGTTACAACAATCACGTGTAATGCCAAAATCTTTGGAAAAAGGTCCAAAATAAAGCACTTTCCTTTTCTTTTTTTTTTTTTCTTCATCTCTTCCTAAAAAGTAAAGTAAACTCTTTCTCATCATGCCAGCGCTTGACATCCGAGGCTGTTTAGAGGACTCGCCAACTTTTAGAAAACGAATTCAGTCACATGAAGAGTCGATTCATAACTTTGAACATTCGTTAAAAACGCTTATTAAACTTGCTCGTACTCAAGTCGAGATAGCAACTGGTTAGTAAAGCTTTCTTTTCTTTTTTTTTTTTGTTACTTTTTCAGTGCTCAGCCTGACTTAAACAACACCTTAGCTTATAGTCAGCAACAAAAAGACTTGGCACAAGAGTTCATGACGTTTGCGGTTGCTCAAGATGATCCGATAGTTGGTAAAGAAAATGCAGATACCGTCGTTTAAATAGAAAGCAGACTATTAACAAAACTCTCAACAAAAGCACAGGCACTTGAAAAGTTTGGAAAGTCGATATGCGAAGTAGAAAAGAGCAGAGGGATGCTTGTAAGCAGTGTTTTGTTATAAGCAGCGAGTGGAGTGATGATTTACCATTGTTATTATAGAATACACATATTGTGAATACCTTTATTGTACCTTTAGATGAATTTCTAAGAAGCACATTGTCACCAATCAAGGTTAGACTTTAAAGAGAGACTAAGCATATAAATGTGCATATTTTAATATATTGCTATTAGGAATTGAGAAAGAAATTCGAAAAGTCAAGTGATGAAGTTGATTCTTCTTTATCTAAATACATGAGCAAGAAGCCAAAGGATCCAATGATTCAAGAGGTGAGTAAACGATGATGATGATAGATACAAGTGTGTTGATTATTCCTACTACAGAGTGCAAAGGAATTGGGTGACAATAGAAGAGTGTTTCACAAATGCTATATGGAATATGTGTCCAAGTTGAATGATATAGAAGCAAAGAAAAAAGTGGATTATATGGAGAATGTAAAAAGAGACATATTTTATATATTCTTTGAGGTTTATTTGTTAACCTTATTTCTATTTTTCAAGGTCCTTGCATATATGTATACTGAATCTGCATTTCATCACCAAAGTTACGAGATTTTAAAGGATCTAGAACCCTATATGCGTGATTTAACTGGTCTTTTACACGATGTAAGCATTGTATTTAAATAGTAGACATTTTATTCTGATTTTTGTATTATAAAGTCGCGAGAACGATATGAAGAGGAAAGCCAAGAGGGCCTTTTATACCAGCAAGAATGTGAAAAGGTATATTGTTTTATTGGGCCTATTAGTAATTGATAATGGTACTGACAGTACGTTAGAATGCTGTTGACCAATATAACCCAACTCAATACAACCCAGAAACAGCAAAGCAGCAAACATCATCAAATAAATCAGGTTATCTCTTTGAGAGAAAGCATGGCAGAGTATATCAAACATGGTCAAGAAAGTACTTTAATATCTATGATGGCGAATTGATTGTTACTTCAAGAAAAGTAAGAAAGAGAGGAAAAACAATGGGAAACAACATGTTATTCATCATGGGGTCATAGGTTTCAAAAGATGAAGATTCGACCAGTTCTTATAATCTAAGAGTGTGCAGTGTCAAGCTTACGGATAGTTACGATAGAAGATTTTGCTTTGAAGTCATTTCACCAAACAAGTAAAGTACTTTTTCTGCCTACTTTCTTTTTACTTACTGTAGCTTGTTATATAGAATTCTCGTTTTGCAAGCAGAAAATGAATATGATATGAATGAATGGGTTCAGAGCCTTAGAACAGCTAGTCAACAAGCACTTAATTCAGATAGCGCGCCTAGATACACTCAGCAATCTCCTATTATTAAAAAGGTAACGAGCCTAGTCTTTATTGATTAAAGCATGTATACATACAGACGAATGATTTCTTTTGTGTAGACTGCAACCGATTCAGCTGGATTAACCAAGACTGAAATGGATAATAATGATCAAATAGATGAAACCAATAGAGAATCATTAAAACGGCTTCAAAAAGTACCTGGAAACAGTGAGTGTGCCGACTGCCAGGCGCCAAATCCTGAATGGGCATGCACCAACCTTGGTATCATTGTATGTATTGAGTGCTCGGGTATACATCGTAGCTTGGGTGTTCATGTTAGTAAAGTGCGATCGGTTATTTTGGATAAGTGGGAATCTGAGGCCATTGAAGTAAGTGTGATTCAGTTTTATTTTTGTTTTTTACTGTTATTTATCGATCAATTACAAAATAGGTCATGCTGCGACTGGGGAATGCTGTTGGTAATAGCATCTATGAGGAAGTTGTGCCTTCTGATATGGAAACGTTTAGAATCAATCCTAATTGCAACAGGTTCGTTTCATAGCGACGATAAAAGTCATCAAACTAAATTATTATTATAATCAATAGAAACGATAGAGATTTATGGATAACCGAAAAATATTTAAAGAAATCCTTTGTCAAGAAAACAGACCTAGATCAAGAAACCTTGAATCAGGTAAAAAATGGCGATATTACTACAAAAATAGAAATGCATGATGAATTGAAAGAGAATATTGTTTTAGGAATTCTGGGATGCTGCTGCTAATGGAGACCTTCAAGCTTCACTGAGATATCTGGCTCAGGGTGCACAAGTAGATTATAAGAACCCAAATGAAGAGCTTAAAACAGCCTTGCATGTAGCAACCAATAACAATGATGACACAGTGATTGAATTTCTTTTACAAAGACTTAGCGATGTGAACCAAGTGGACGGAAAGGGTTGGACACCTTTGCATTATGCGGCTGCTAATAACAATGTTAGACTTGTGTTGGGACTTTTGAAAAGACATTCTAAAGCGGATTCGAAGGATGAGTCAAATATGGTAAGCCAAGAAAGAAAGAAAGTGACAGGCTTGTTTTGATTTTAACTTTTTTTAAAAAAAAAAATAGACACCGTTAGATTTGGCTGTAGAAAAGCAAAGTGTACAAGCCGTGACAGCCCTTAGATTATTTGCATTTGATAAGCAGCACAACTCATCTCCTTCAAGCTCGCTAGATTTTGGTTTTAGAGAGGCAATGTCATCATTTAAACATACAAATAGCGAGCGTCCATCTATCACAACTTCCCACTCGGCTGTAGACTTGAGAGAGTCGAAATTAATGGCACCAAAGTCAAATGGAGTATTGATGGATGACCAAAATGACAATTTGCTTCATGCTGATAAATAAGCAAATAGATAGATATTTTCTCCTTATTTAATTTATAATACAACAATGACATTTGTATAAGTCTATAATACTATTAAACACACACTTATAATAACAATAATAATTAAAAAAAACTTTGATAAAGTGTTATTTTATGATTTTTTTTTTTAAAAAAAGAAGCTTTTATTAGTTATTAATATTAAAATTAGTGTAGTAATGCTATTATATGTATAAAGGTGAGTGTATCTATGTTACAAAAAGGCAAACAAACAAATAAACGAGGAGTAGTATATGTTTCTTTTCTATCTACCAATCTTCCATTGCCTCCAAATGCCAGCTGCCAGGTCTTTTCAGGTCAGTCTGCACTTGGGCAGCCCATGCGGCGGTAGTTATAAAGAGATCATCCTCTTGCCCCACCAAGTAGTCCATACGAGATAAGATGAACCAATCCATAAACGAGCGTGCATAATTCATCTTTAGTTTATTCTCATCGGAATCAAAGGGATTGTAATCATCATCCACCTTCATACTTTGATCGAAACTAGCGAATGCATAGCCTTCGGCGACAGCATGGACCGAGATGCGATAGGGACCAAGGTACTTTGTCATTGCCGAGCGAATAAGCTGGAAGCGCTCGCGATCGGGTGCGGATACAAATACGTGGCATGCACGGTCCTGCTGGCACTTATCTGCAATATGAGAAGCCATGCAGCTCGCATCTTCACTGTTACCCACAAAACGAACACCGATACGGAACCAGCGAGTTAGAATTTCGGGAGATAGGCTATTTTCAGGATCGAAATAGGAGAGACTCTCTCCAAGCTGCAGCTTGCCACCCAGCAACTCCTTGTACGGTTCTAGTTGGGTTTGAAACCATCCGCTCGGTCTTGAAAACAGCAATCGACTCGCAACCCAAAACCAGTCGGATTTCTGCTCTAGGTGGTTGAGACGATATTTACCACCAGCCCCGCCCATTGAAGGGTTTTTCTTGAGTTCGCTCCATACTGGCTCAGTGCCCCACTCCTTCTCTGTACGTACAATTTGAATATTGTGTGTCTTGTAGTCATCTCTGAAGGATCGTGACGCTAATTCAGCTGCACTGGGACTTTGGGAATGGACAGATTCTGCTGATGTCCTGTCGAGATAAAACTGAGCTTGATGGCTATTCATTGCCATGTAGCCAGGAGTAGGCTCAAAGTACCATTCAAAGCGCACCGGCCAAGTGGTGTCGTACGCAAAAGCAGAGCCCTCAATCAACATGGAAAAGAAGTATGCATTGGTGATGTGAATAAGCTGATGTTGCAAAGATTGTTTACTGGTGTTTGGAAGAATAAGTAGAGGTGGAGTATCGATATCTGGTGTGCGATTAGCAACATAGCCATTGCGTATATGTGCTACTGAAGAAGTGAGTAGTTGTCTATGCTTTCCTGACAATCTGTTGAAGGAAATAATGCGTTTGGATGGGTTGTAGTTTGGTCTAGTCTGTGACTGGCGATATGAAAAGAGTGTGCCAAAGAACACAACCATCATTACAACGGAGGTGACCCATATTTTCGACCTTAATATACGTAAATATGACATATTTGGAGTGATAATATGGGGAGAGAAGGAAAAAAAAAAGGGAAACAAAAAGGATGTCTTTGGCTTTTAAGAGAAAAAAATGCCAATCCAAATTGGGAAGTCAAGCATTCTCTTTTGTGATTATCCAATCAAAATACAGTAAAAATTTTCACTGGATCAAATAAAAGTGTACTTTCAATTGAGCCAAAACTCCATATATTACTCAGTTTTATTAATGACAGAATCAACGTGTATATTAAAAAAAAATGTTGCGGTGAGCATATGTTTTATAAGCAGAGTTATACAGACACTTAACCATGATATAGGAAAGCATCTCAGATCAACAATAGTATATATACATTTCCGTTATTTTACATTATAATCTTAATTGTACTACTTTTAATGAAAATAAACACACCATTAATGCGTTCATTATTATTAATTGGTTTCACGTCGTCTATTTATATTTGATGCTTTACTTTGAAAAATGTAGATGGATCATCAACCTTTGTAGATATATGATATTGCTATCGTACGACAATCAGAAATGCTAAGGGCAGTGTAACGTTAAACATGTTTTATTTGATCGTTTTTGTGGGAAATAGGCTTTTTGCTGTATACATATTTCTTGAGCATACAGTAAATGAGCAAGAGTAAAGAAATCTATCATATATAAAGTAGACTTTAGACATTGAACAAATAATGAGTTATAAGTCCATATAGCGAGGTCCATAAAGGCATATCACATACCATTGAAGAACAATAATATATAAAGTAATTGATAGAGTGTACCGACGTGATAGGAAAGCCATATCATATTGTGAGATTTCAAATCCAAAAAAGGAAGCCTGTCCATCATGGTCCAGGAAAACTCGCCTTTTTTCATGGGCGAAAATGGGCGTCTTTTTCCGAGACTATCATGGTCAAAATACTAGCTTTGTTGCTCATGATTGTACTCTGAAAATAATTTCGCCATACTGAGAAACGGTCACAGCGATTACCACACCTTGTGGGATTTGCCTCTCTCTCCATGCTGTTTGCTCCTTAAAAAAAGGCTTTCCCAAAAACCATAAAAATTATATATCATCATAACTTGTATACTTGTGCTTAATGTATCTAGAATGTGCTCTTCTTTGGTTCAATTTCACTTATTATAAAAAAAGCTCGACTCTTTATTGAAACCCATTCGACTCCATAAGAACTCTGAAGAACTTTATGGTTCAGCTACACAAGTCTGTTAAAGCTTATTTAAAGTTTATTTAATAGAATCAATGGAAAAACATAGTTTAAACCAGGAGAGAACCATTGATAAAAGATATAAAGAATGTAAAAAAAAGTTACACATTGATGTTAAAAGGATGAAATGACTAAAGGAAAAGGGTCGGCATTTCATTAACCCTTGAAGGCGCTTCCATGTTGATACAACGTCTGCAGATTAATCTGTCGCTAATTGAAATAAGGTTTTTACCGCATTTTAGATGTGATCACTAAATATTAGAAGCATAGTGTAAACGTGGTGAGTGAATTGGTTAATATATTATTGTATTGAAATATGACAGATGATTTCTTTTAATTTCGATTTTTCGAGACCAAGCATTCATCTATACGCATTTATTACAACGTAGACCTTTGACAAAAACTTACAAAAAAAAAACTTTAATAATGGCAACATTTTGACATTCTAACATATCAAATTGACGCTTCAGAGTTTAGAGATGATAACCCATAATATCCATTGTTATGAATCCAGAAAAATTAAATATATATATATGTATAAATCTTAATCCATTCCCTTAATTGTTCCTTCAGTGATAATACGCATATATAATCCGACTAAAGTTCTTGTCGTTCTTTAATCAATTTACTATCTTCCGCAGTTCGCCGCTTTTTTTGCCCAATACTATGCGGACTCGAGATAAGAAAAGAAAGTTTTTTTTTTTTAATTCTTCGGGAAAACGTTTGACCTTATGATGGAGAATGATGTAGGCTTTTAATATAATACACATTAATAGATGAAGAGAAGAATACATTAGGTATAATTTACAGTGTGAAATAAAACTGTGTTAGATTATCAAGTAAATCCGGATGCTTGTTCAGCGTTTATAAGACGATCAATGAGCATATCTAAATAATAGTAGTAAGTAAAAGCGAATATATAAACAGTAAATAACACACTGTACCACAATCTTTTTGCGAATTGACGAAATCCCAAGGTTCTTGTGGTTCATGAGTATTAGAGGTTGATCTATTATTATTAAGGTATGGATGATGTCGGCGAGGTTTGATAGATCCTGCTGTTTTCATAGTAGGCCGGGATGCTCCTGGGATTTTGGTACCATCAGTAAGGAGCACTGGTTCAATCGTGTTCATGTTGATTTCAGAGGTCATGGTTCTAGATGGTGATTCAAGTTCTTGTTGATTATATAAAGAGTTTAATGCAGTTTGCGTATTAATATTCAAGTGTGCATTGTTTTGCTGAGCAATTTTCGTTATATCAAAATCGAACAACGATGAAATGTCATTCAAATTCACATCTGATGGTTCCAGTGCAGGTTGCTGGTTTTCTGATCCATCATCCATTTTGGGTTCTGGTGATACAGAATTTTGGTCTTTGAAATTAAGTTTACTGAGACCTTGAAGGGTTCTCCATTTGTTAGTGGTGCGGCGAAGATCGTAATCAATTGTCAGGAACCAATATTTTTCAAAGAACTCTGGTGGGAGTTCCCAGTTGGCAGCAATAGCTGGATCGCCACCGTGGAATTTTGATTTTTCAAGTAAGCATCGAAAACAATCATCCAAATCAAAACGGTCTCTAAAAAGAATCATTCTATCACGCATATGAGGTGTAGGAAGCAAATCAATACGAGGATCGTGAGGTACAGTGAGCTAAAAAATAAATAAATAAATAAAGACTCTGGCTTTTTTTTTTCTCCTTGTTCAACTTCATCTCATGCTATTTACCTGTAAAAGAGTTGGTCGAATAACAAAAGCATGTGTGTCTGTGCGTGCTCTAATGTTTTGAAGCCTCAAACGTAATCGGAGTGCTTGAATAGCGGCTAAATTAGTTGCAATAGGTTCATTGGTTAACATGACAGGTCGAGGTAGTCTGTTGTTGATATTATCTGAATTTGAATTATCCAAATCTGAACAAGGTGGAGGAGAAGGACTCTCTAATTCAAGTGGATACACAGAGTCATTACCAGAAGGACTAACGTTGCACACATTTTCTAAGGTTTCGGTGTTTTCGGTCTGGATGGTAGAACCTACATCTGGTTTAAAACCAACTGTATCTGGTAAAGGTTGAATACCATCCTTAGTAACAGCAAGTGAGAAAGACGAGGACAAAATGGAGTTCCCTGGCTTTATGTAATTCTTTAAACTAAACACTTTTTCAGGTTTGGGAAGTTTGTTGACACCGTTGAGATCCATATAGGTAGATATTGATTCTGGAATAGATTGAGCCAATACAGACAGTACCTCACTACTGAAAAAGGGGCCGTGTTGAGGAATGACCAAATTATGTTGATAGCACATTAAATGGAGCGTAAGAACAATACCCTTCAAATACCAGTTTTCTGAGCGCATCACTTCAACTTCAACCTTTAGCTCTTGGTTTTCTGTACAAAGTTTCTCCTTCTGTTCTTGTAGTTTACTATTGGCACTTTCTAGTTCCTTTATGTAATTTTCTTTTCGTTCCCTGAAGGCCCGCTGAGCTGCTCTGTTTTGTGCTTTACGAAGAGCAGGTGAAGCAGGGTTTGGTTTACGTCCAGGCTTTTTCCTGATTTTTAATGGTAATGTTAGATGTGGCTTTTCAGCCTCCAAATCGGGTTCCATATTATATAAAGTATTGGGGTTATATAAAGGTGATAACAAATTTAATAAAAAAGTGAAAGAGATTACAAGAAAAATAAAAAAAATGTGTAAATTATTTTATAGCTTCCCCGCAACTGTCTAAATGGGGAATAAAAAAAAAGGCAGGGAAGCGGATATGATTTTCTACCCCAGTTGATTTACTTAAACTCAAAATAATTGGTAGAAATTCGATCAGAGCCTATAAAAAATGATGATCTCTCCTTGTTAAAGATTACACAAGTATGCTAACAAACGATATTCTCTTGTATGATACACTCATCAGTATTACCTAATGTCAACAAATCTTTATGGTATTCAAATGAGCAGTACGATCGAAGTAGAGTGCTGTGCTTAATAATGCATGGTGTAACTCGATGAAAAAGATGCATTCATTGTGGACAATACTATTATTATTAAGGTTTTTAGCTAGGACAAGTAGATTTATCAATAAATTATAACAGGATAATATGCAACCAATCCAACCAGGTTGAAGTATATGCTCGAGCAACGTGTAATTCACTTCTATTGCCATTTTATTGGATAAGTGCTTTTAAGTTGACAACCTATACTTTTGCCAACATTACTTTCTAAACACAGAAAAATACCAATAGATATGTACTAAAATAACAACCGTGATTGAGATCCTAAAGAGCAGCAAAGTGGAACCCATTTCGCCTAATTGCTTTTTTGTCCCCATTATAGTTGTCTTGATAGAAAGAAGTATGACTTTAAATACAGCAATATAATATACAGGTCGAATTGACAATGCAGGTGTTTTTGAAGTTAACAAAGTCATATGCTCTAATCTTAACTATACTTTATATAGAAACACTCATATAAATAGTCAAATACAGTGATAAAACAATCAAAATTTATTTATTGAAAATGAGGTAAGATACAAAGGTAGTAATACATGAAGTAACAAAATAGAAATATATATAGAGAGAGATAGAGAAAGACCTAAATGTGAAACTTCTTTTTATAGATCATGTAAGTTGGAGAATAGTTTTCGACAGAAATATCTCCTGGCTTACAGTAGCATTGAGGTATGTCTAAAGAACTAAGAGGAGCTATAGGAGAAGAGTGTGTACTCGATAGGGTAGAGGGTGATGGAGGGCTAGGTCTCTCATAGAGGTCTGTCCTGATAGGAGCCAGTTCTTTATTTCTTCTGCTTAATAAAGCGGAAGATGCCTTCTTAACTTCTTTTTTATCTATATTTACACAACGAAGTGGCAAAGTAGGCTCCCTGTATAGTCGAGATGAAATAGTATTCTCTACACATAATGACTTTGAAATTCTATCAAGGCGCTTTTTTAGGTTTAGAAACCAGGTTTCAATGTCATTTTGTGAGCTACAATCAAGAACCCACGATTTTTTGTTTTTCAGTCGATCAATTCGCAAACAGTAGGGTCGGTGAGTGGTAGGTACGGGTATTATTTGGTCTACTTGTTTCAAATCTAAAATATGGGATGGATTTGAAGTATACTATGGAATTGTTTAAAATATTAGAATCCAACAATCAGCTATACATGAAAAAGTTCTTTTTATTTACCTCATCTTTATACACCCGAAGTTCAGAGTCGAGCAAAATAAAATAGCGAAGTGCCCATCTTGAGCCACCAAGAGGAAGATGTGTCTTTTTCTTCAACCATCCAGAAGCAGGAAGTACAAGCGACATTTGTATAGTTGTGTTTTGATTTATTTTTTGTAGAATTTGGAAAATAAAATAAAAGAAGGGAAATATTTGGTTCATGCTTTCCATTTATATATGAAAAAAGGATAACTCCCTGCCCCTTAACAAAGAAAAACGAGAGGAAAAATGAAAATACTTGAACATTGCAGCCGAATATCATTTTTCTTTTACCTTTTAATTTTATTGTCTAATATTTGTTTGTTCTATTCTTTCTTCTTTTCATTATTCTATAAGATGAATAATAAAAGAAAATCATTATTATCCACTCAATAACCAAAATGACTTTGTAGTCCACATGGAAGAGCAACATGTGGTAAGTTATTACCACAAGTGTAGTAATTCGGATATTGCCTTTTTTAAGCTCAAGCTAATAACTTGGCGTCATTTTTTTTTACTTTTTTGTCAGATTAACCAATAGTTTTTTTAAAAACAAAAACACCTCACATTCCTTTTCTAACTTCATTCTGCAACAAAGAACAAAATACAACTATATATTATCTCAATTTAGTAATTACATTGTATATTGACCATTATAATGCCAATAATTAGATCAGATACATATTAAATACATTTATGTGTTCATTATAGTATAGTCAAAGTATTTTTATATTATACTCCTTGAGGTAAGTTCAACGCCAAAATCGTCAAAACTAAGCAAAATGATTGGACCAGTGCCCCCTTAATTCCCTGAAATTACAATTTCTAGTACAGTTTCCCAAAACCACTAAAATGAATTGAACAATCAAGCGTATAACAACATCCTTTATTCAAAGCTACAAAATAGTTTTCTTGTTTTTTTTTTTTCTTTCTACTAAGTACAAAAAAAAAAGAGTAGCTAGAAACCAAGTGGATTATATTTATAATCCATCAAGTACAAAAGAACGCCATATAAATTGTTGATCCTACTACTTTATGGGTGAAAACAGTACCCAATGCATTGTTATATAAATAGTTCTATTTTATGGTTCATCGCGTACAAAAGCAGCGCATATGCTAATCCTTAAGTGAATGGTGGGCTAGGATTTTACCTTAAATGTCTAATTATCCTGAAGCTGAGCGATTAAAGTTGATCATTTCTGTTCTGATTATGCTATTCTAACTAAATCAATTTACAGGAGCGCAAAAGTTTCATGAAAGCAATAATCATTTGACTAATTAAGTCGAATATTTTTAAATAATCTAAAAAATGGTAAAAATGAATACTTTTCTTGCAGATATAATCACAACAATGGCATGATAATAAACAAGCCCATGTGTTACACATAAACCGCATTGATATCTGCGAGTGTAATGCTATACTGATTTGATATTCCTTAGTCTAAACATTTGATTATCTATTACTATTGTCATCTTAAAATAGTTTTGATTCAAATACACTTGGGTTATTGAATACGTCGGTTAATGAGCTATTATAAACAGTTACAACTTGTTATGGATTATTAGAAACTATGAACTCCTTTTTTTTTCTTCTTATTTTCAAGTCAAGAGCAAGGTGACAATGACATTATATAAGCTCCATCGTGAAAGATATATGTTTAAACCTAAATATTAAATTATAAAAAGTAAACTCAGTTTAAGATAGACCGTATCGCTGATGAGATCCTCAGGTTCAAATTCAGTTTTGCACCAGCAAAATTTTACAGAAAATGAGAGAACTAAACCCTCAGATCACAGACGTTCTAAACTCCTCTTTCCTTGTTGGTAAACCATCACCTCCAATAAAAATACCCCCATAACGTTTTCTTTTTTTTTAAAAAAAAGAAACATATTCAAACTAAATTAGTTTTTAAGTGAGATAATTATTATCACCAGCAGTGGTATATTTACTTAAGGTTTTTTGGCTTTCGCGAATTTATTGGACTTTAACTTTTATAAGGTTGCACTTAATTTAAATCGTACGCAAGGTTGAAAATGACAATAATAAAGCACTGACATGTTGATGAAACTGCATATATTTATGAAAAGATCACCTCTCTATGATACGATAATTTTGAGCTATTGTAATATTCATTAATTATATTATAATATTTCTATATATGATAATATAATAGCTCCTGTCATTTACAAAAAACTGGGTCCTCTGTTCGAGACTCCTTTTAATTTAAGACCCGATATCAGAAGTAAATTGGAATCGCTCTTTTGTTCTTGTTTTTTAAAAAAAAAGAAAAGAAAAGAAAGACATGGATCTACGTATATGTGATTGGTATTATAATAGACATCAGTAGTAAAGATCAAACTCATTCAACTAAATGACGATCCGTTACACATTTTTTCTAAAAATGTTTAGAAACTGTCATATTAACGTTTTAGTGATCTTCGCTGCCAAGGAATAATACCGGCGTTTTAATAAATAGACCAAAAGAAAAGACAAAAAGGAAGGCGAAAAGCGTTTTTTTTTT